>JAVYIG010005359.1:0-138524 GCA_035222895.1 Strongylocentrotus droebachiensis | reverse complement strand
GGATGATATTGATTGTGGGTGTTTGATTTTAGTATCTGGTGCCTTGTGTGAGGGACTGGTGTTGTTGCTGCAAATATAAATTGAAAGCCTGATAATGGTAGTACTCTCAATTTGGTCCATACTACATTATGAGCGCAAACATTGAATATTTAAAAAGCAATAGGGGAGAATAAATAATACATGTAGAAGGATGTATGTATTTATGAAAGAGAGAGAGAGAGAGGGGGGAGGGAGGGGGGAAGGGAGGGAGAAAGAGAGAGAGAGGAGAAGGGGAGAGAAAGAGTGGAAGATTTTTTTTGTGAAATAGGGACAAGGGAGGGCCCATAATGAGAAAATGTATTGTAAGAGAAAAGAGAGAGAGAAGGGATGGGGAGGAGTGCATGAGGGATCGACGGAGGAGAGGGAAGAGAGAGAGAGGGGGGGAAAAGGGGGATTAAAAACAAAAAATAGGTAGAAGGGAGGGCCCAGAATGAGAGAGAATAAGAGAGAAAATAGAGAGAGGGGGAGGGGGCAAAGGAGTAGTGTAGAAGGAAACTGCGTGAGGAATTTGAAGGGAAAAAATGAAAGAGAGGAGGGTTAAGAAGAAAAAAGAAATGGTCAGTGAAAGAGGGCAGAGAATGCATGGAATCATACTTATCCTGATTATAATTAGGGCGGGGGGTAAATATTGCCCTGGTATTGAGTGTATTGTTTGAGATGATATCGATTATGAGAGTATCTCGCAACCATCTTAATGAAGGTTTCTTGTTTGGATTGATGCTCTCGTCTAATTAGCATCTCTGGTACTTCCTGTCGAGCAGAATACTGCCAATGAATGGGGGCTCTTAATTTTGATCTCTCTCTCTCTCTCTCTCTCTCTCTCTCTCTACCTCTCTCTTTCTTTCTTTCTCTCGATCTCTCTATTTATTTATTTCTCTCTCCCTTTATCCCTCTCTCTCTCTCTCTCTCTCTGTCTCCTTCCCCATCTCCCTTTACCTTCTCTCCCTCTCTCTCTTTTTCCCTTTCCCTTCTCCTCCCTTTCTATAATATGGTAATGGCGTTATTAACCTTGTGACGACCTTTATTAGGGAGCTCCTTCACTTGAATCAGTCACGTACAATGTTATTAATCTCAATTTGTCATCTACGCTTTCACTCACTCTTTCCTAATTTTTCAGGTATTATTCAAACTCCATTCTCCATTCTCTTCCTGTCTCTCACATGGACACTATCTATCCTCTCTCATCTCCTACATCTCTTACTCTTCCTCCCTCTTATTTGTGTGTTCTCTCTCTTTCTCTCTCTCCTCTTCCCTTTTTAATTCTTTCCCGTCTTTTCATCATTTATACCAGTCTGTCTCAAGACCTTATTCTCCCTCTCTCTCTCTCTCTCTCTCTCTCTCTCTCTCTCCCTCTCTCTCTCTCTCTCTCTCTCTCTCCGCCTCTAACTTTCTCCCCATCTTCCTAAATCTATCCCTCCCTCCCTCCTTCTCACTCTCTGTCCTTCTCTAGCCCCACCTAAATATAATCATTAAGCCCCACCCAAAGATTTCTTGGTTATAAATAAATTCAAGGGAGGCACGTGTAGAAAACGATTGCAAGGACACCCAGGCCCCTCCCCAGGCTCACCCAAGCTCCCCCCCCCCAGAAAAAACTTATTCTACAACCACGCCTGGATATATAACGTACTTCTAAATTGAAGGTGATAGTGGTATTTAGGTGATAGTTCACCGCCGTTGGCTCATCAATATTTTTGCATTTCCATTAGTGTGATCATGCTTATAAAATTATTAAAAGTACTTTAATAACATACGCGAAACATTAGGCGAAAAGAAAAGAGGAGAGAGCAAGTGGGTGAATGAATGAAAGGCATTTCAAGAGAGAGAGAGAGAGAGAGAGAGAGAGAGAGAGAGAGAGAGAGAAAGAGAGAGAAAGAGAGAAGGGGGGATAGGGAATATCACGGACTACGAGGAGGCAAGTAGGAAGGAAAAAGGAGCCTGAGTTAGCAAAAGCCTATAATATTCGCGAGTTCACATTATATTTATTTCATCCAGTCGCCTCAGCAAAAAGTGATTTGAATACAAAATTATAAAATACAATATCATTATTTTCTAGCGCAGTTATCTTGTACTTTCAACAACAACAAAACATAGGATTTAAGATATCAAAGTTGAAGATGTATATATCAATAATTATTGTTTTGCTTTACATTTATAATGAAGTTATTAAGAGTGCCATTGACATGATCGCACAGACTTTCAAAAAATCAACGTCGAGGGCAAAACCAAGGGCAATCATCGTTGGATTGTTATGTCATTGTTATATTCTGACGTTTTCAATAAGTGACGCACAATTTATATTAAAATTGTCCAATATCGATTGTCATCGCCATCGTTTTCTTTGTAAATTAACATTTCGTTTAAGACTAACAAAGTGTTTATAGATCCTAAAGCTATCAAAATTGCAGAGTCTCAGTTTACTGCGAAGATCTTACAGAAAACATAGTTTTGTGTTCAGCCTGAATAATGCATGATCTACATCAATGAATGTCATTATGCTTATTACGCTTTGAGCTAAATGCCAAATTATGCAATGTTTTGAAGACTTATTAGTAGTTCAATGCGGTGACTTGATGACATTTTAATCATCATCAAAGACCAATTTCGGGCGGGTTTACATGACACTTTTCATCAAATTATGAAGGCTGATGCTTTCAATATATCACCGTTGACATGCTAATTAAGACAGGCATATAACATTCCAATGCTAATTAGTTTTTTTTTTAAAGAGCCTTTGATGGTTGTTTAATCATCTAAGAAATAGCGTATTGTTGCAAAAATGGCTGTGTATATCTCTCCAGTGTTTTCATAATTATAATATAGGAAAATAGCTACTAAACTTAAGTTGGTGTATATAGGCCTGTAAAGTGATCGCAACAGTGATGCAATATATAGTATCGGAATGGGTAGAACCAGGGGCGGCGTAATGGAAGATGGGGGGGGGGGCGATTTTTTCCCTTGATTTTCCAAACACCCCTCCCCCATACACACATCCATCCAAACCACAAAAGGAGATCCCTTTTCTCTCTTTTCCTATATAGTTAATTTCATTTTTTTTCATTTTTCATTTTTTTTTTTTTTTGGGGGGGGGGGGAGGAGTCTGTTATTTTTGTTGGTGTTCCCCCTAATACAATACGCTTGCGTCGCCCCTAAGTAACAGTTTATTTTACGGGTGTCTAAAGCTATAGCCAAACTTAAGTTGGTGTATATAGGCCTGTAAAGTGATCGCAACAATGATGCAATATATAGTATCGGAATGGGTAGAACCAGGGGCGGCGTAATGGAAGATGGGGGGGGGGGGGGCGATTTTTTCCCTTGATTTTCCAAACACCCCTCCCCCATACACACATCCATCCAAACCACAAAAGGAAATCCCTTTTCTCTCTTTTCCTATATAGTTAATTTCATTTTTTTTTATTTTTTTTTTTTTTGGGGGGGGGAGGAGTCTTTTATTTTTGTTGGTGTTCCCCCTAATACAATACGCTTGCGTCGCCCCTAAGTAACAGTTTATTTTACGGGTGTCTAAAGCTATAGCCATGCCTTAAACATGATGTAGGCCTAGACAATTATCACAATAATGTAATTTGCATCCCCGGCGCATTTGTCATATTCTCAGAATCATAACCTCAAAGGAGACTGATTGCAAAACAACGCTGCAAAAGAACATTGCATCAATAATTTACGTACATGGATGGAACTATTGTTATCTTGATTATACTCCAGGGGTTCATTATGAGTTCATTACTTCGAGGTAATTTGTAAACTGAAAATAAACGCTACAGCTATTCGTCCATAGACGTATTTTGCTTTCGGAAGATTTCATAATTGGGAAAAGATGGGAGAGCGTAAAAACAGGAATGAGATAAGATCGGATATGAAGATAGAAAGGGGAAAATACTCTGAGGAAAAAGAAGGCGGTGGAGAGGGAAAGCACAAACGAGGAAAAGGGACATGTATTGAAAATTTGTTGAGAAAGAAAGAAAGAAAAAAAACCACTGAAATGAGAGAAACTGGAGGATTGAACTAATATAAAAAATATGATGCAATTCTATTTTTTTCCACTTAATATATGTGTAGTAAACAACTTGATGTATACGTGTTTTTCACTACCAGCGTTTTTCCATCACAGAAATACAACTATAACACGATATATCAAGGGGAAAAGGTAGTTTAAAACATACTTAAAGAACTAGAAAAATACAGCCATTAAGAATGCATTTAAAAGAAAAACGACTTTAAACAAAATCCAGCACAAATTATCAGTACAGGAGATGAAACGAACCCCGAAAAAGGAGGGAAATGTGGACTCGAGCAGAATACTAAAGCACAAATTGCGACATTTGAAATCTTCACGTATAATAGTTCATTGTAATGAAACGTATTGTAAAGTGGGATGTAAACAAGATGGGGCATCAGAAAGTCTCGCTCGAACGCATCTGGTAGTACACAAGGCCTGGAATATAAAAGACGCCAGGGATTTAGTCTCATGCAAATAAGCATTGATTAAAGATGGTTGCATGCCCTCATTAAAGTTTTAAAGTCATCGCGCGGGCAGGCACTAGAGAAGTTTCACCCATCCGTGGTGCGGTGAGTATTGGTTGTATTGTGTAAGAGAGAGAAAGGAATATATGAAAGGAGAAAGAGAGAGAGAGAGAGTGGATAAAGTGAAAGTAATTGTGAGGGGGAGAAAAGAGAGAGAGAGAGAGAAAGAGAAAGAGAGAGAGGGGAGGGAGAAGGGGGAGAGGAGAGGGCATGGGAGAAGGGGGCAGCTAGGAGAGGAGAATGGGATAGAAAGTAAGACAGCTTCGGACGGGGGAGAGATAAAGAAAGAAGAGAATGGTTGAAAAAGATAAGAGAATATAATAGAAGTTAAATAAAGTAATGAAGGAGGGGGAAGGGAGATAAAGGGAAGGGAGGGGGAGTGAAGGAAACTAATTATGTTTCATATGATAATTATTTCGATATAAAACATAACCAAAACACAAACTAAATTTACGGAAAATGAATTATGAAATATAAAGGATGAGTAAAGAGAAAACATTGTATATGTTTAGTTCTTTGTTTGTGTTGGTGGTGGTGGCTAAAAAACTTGCAAAGATGATTACGGTAAAGAAACGACGACGATGACCTAAATATCTGACCTACATGGAAACCCGACGGTGGACAGAATTTTGAAGAGAAGATTTCATTTTCCCCCTAAATGGAGGATGTGGTTGTGGTATAGCGGTTCATTCACTTGACCCTCAACTCAAGGTTTGAGGGTTCGAAACCCAGCCTTTTGGCAAGACATTAAACCACATTTTGTCACTCTCCATGCACCCAGGTGTCAACATGGGTAACTGGCAGAGCTTGCCCCTTGAAATGCACTATAGGCCCTGATTACGGTTGCTGGATCTAAAGCTTGATCGACGTCCTGGGGAGGGGTCTAAAAAAGTTCAACCGATCTTGGATTTTTTTATTTTTTTTAGGGGGGGGGCACGTGCCCCCCCCCCCCCCCCCCGTGGCTACGGGCCTGATCATCATGTGATGATGCTAATCAAGAACGTTTTTGTTATTGTTATTGATATATCAAACTGCATTCTAAAGAAGAAAAAAGTATGGTGATGTTGCCGGCATGACCGCGACGTACCCTCCCCCCTCCCCCCCCCCCCCGTATTTACCCCGCCTCAAAGGTCGGGACAGGAGCAACCTGCTTGACTGACCCTAAATAATGCACGACAAGGCGTCATCATTGTGAAGTACCAGCAGGATCAATGGGTTTGAGTATCAAAGACATATCCATCCAACTCGGTCACACCAATGAGACCAACACGAGACCAACATACAGACCGAATAAACAATGACATTAAACCCCTATGGTCGGTGTGACTGAGGTTCTCATTCATAATAATCCCAACTTTCTCACATGGGATGCAATAATGTGTGCAAGGAATTTGCTTCGCTTGGCGTGCCCCTATTCATCCAACATTGTTATACAGAGTCTTACATCGACGAGAAGAAAAATTAAAGGCGCTCTTCTGAGCCGTATGCCAATACAATATCGACTGATGAAAACATCTGATGCTCTTCTCTTGCATGGATTGCCTTGCTCAGATCTTCCTCTATCCATTTCAACTTTCAAGACAATACAGGGGCGCGTCTAATCAATATCACTTCCGGGGGTGAATAAAGTCAAAAATTCTTGAACGACCTCGGTATTGAACCTTAAAGTGGATTAATCTTTAGAGGTACTTGAATTTTTAGGAGGGAAAAATTGGAGCCCCGTAATTACATTGATTATTAGCAACGTCCTTTGCATGTTTCTTTTGAACCTAGTATCCCTAACTTAAGGTTCATCTGTGAAAAAATTTAAAAGAAGCTAATTTCAACTGATTTGGGTAGTTATGGGTATGGACAACTACCAAAAAAAAGGAAGGAGCGATGGGGGTTGGGGAGAATTTTTTATTAGAGGTCAAAGGTCAATGACCTCTGCCTAAATCACTAAAAATTGTATTTCAGCAACAAAATGTGGTATATAGATGATCTTGGTGTCAAAATGCACAGAATTACAAAAGAAGATGACATAGAATAACTACTGACCCTTAGAATAAAATCTTGACCTCCGAAAATGAGGTCAAAGGTCAAAAAACTATTTTATCTCTAAAATGTCATATTTATAACAGTAAAATTACCATATCATATAAAAATGAGCACAAACAAATAAAAAAGGCTAATTTCAGCTTATTGTGGCAGAAATGGGGGTATGGGGGTTATTACTTATTCCAAGAGCAGAGGGGGAGGGGTAAATTTCATTTCTGAGGGTCAAAGGTCATTGACCTTGCACTAAAACACCATACATTGTATCTCAGCAACAAAATAAGGTATGTAGATGATCTTGGTGTCAAAATGCACAGGATTACGAAAGAAGATGACATAGTATAACTACTTACCCTTAGAATAAAATCCTGACCTCCAAAATGAGGTCAAAGGTTAAAAAATATATACGTTTTATCACTAAAATGCCCTATTGGTAATAGGAAAATTACGATCTTATATAAAAATGAGCACAAACAATCAAAGAAGCTAATTTCAACTTATTGTGGCGGGTATGGGGGTTATTGTGTATTCCAAGAAGAGAGGAGGAGGGGGAAAATTTCCTTTCTGAGGGTCACAGGTCATTGACCCTGCACTACAACACTAGAAATTATATTTCAGCAACAACTTGTTTTACATAGGCCTCAGTGATCTTGGTGTCAAAATACACAATCTTCACCACCAAAATACGAGGTTGAAGGTCAAAATGAGCAGAGGGGGGGGGGGGGGGGGGGGGGGGAGGAGGGGGTTAAAGTTCATTAGTGTCAATTAGTTTGTGTCGGTAAAGTATATGTGCAATTTGCAGATACTACTCACAACTTAGAACTTACAGTAACTATTGGCAACACAATATAAATTAATAGTACTCGGTCTGTATCCTCTTCATCGCTACCAATAACTTCTTCTGCATCTATGCTTTCTGTTCAATTGGAGCAATGTCCATAGCACACTCCACATGCAGATACACATGAAATGCCAGCTCTCATGCAGCTGCATTTCATGTTTTGACACTGCCTCTCCCCTTCACTAGAAACTATATTTCAGCAACAGCATGTGATGTTTTACATAGGCCTTGATGATCTTGGTGTCAAATGCACAGAATTATACTGGGAGATAAACAAAATAAGAAATGGAGTCTTCACCACCAAAATACGAGGGTGAAGGTCAAAATGAGCAGAGGGGGAGGAGGGGGGTCAATTAGTTTGTGTATGTAAAGTACATGTGCATTTATAATCATTATAATCAACCATTTGCAGAATACTACTCACAACTTAATAGTACTCATTCTGTTTCCTCTTCATCGCTATCAATAACTACTTCTGCATCTATGCTTTCTGTTCCTTTGGAGCCATGTCCACACTCCACATGCAGATACACATGACATGCCAGCTTTCATGCAGCTGCATTTCATGTTTTGACACTGCCTCTCCCCTTCTTTGCAGTTGTAACAAATTCCTTTAAGAAGGTTGTATGGCACGATACCAACAGACAGCATCTTTGGTCTGAGTTTTCTGTTGGAATCTAACTCCCATCCCTTTCCTTTGGGATTAAGAATAGTGGTGTCAAGATGTTTGGACATAAACAGCAAGATGCATGTTGTTGATGGAGAGTGGTTACTTTATCAGGTACATGTAAAGTGGTCCAGCAGTGCAACCATCAAGACTTTAGTTGATATATTATGTCGGGTATATGTTCAAAACAATTCAAGGATGCTACTGTAGTGGATGCTACGGGGAAGAATCATCAACGAAAGATCATGAACATATGCGGCGCCTGGTTGGGAAGCGTCACACCGGACTACATGTATATCATGTGACAGAGAGGTTTTCCTGGCAAATGAGAACAACAAAGGATCCTTATAATGACAATGATATCTGCAAGGATGGCAAGCCACAATATCACTGTACGCCAAGCAAAATATAATGGTGACACGCTGATCGTTAGGTCTGCAATAGACATGGTCGGAAGTGTGAATTCCCCAGTTGTTGTTGTCGCCCAGGACACCAATATTTTGATATTGCTCTGCTATCATAGGCATATCCATTGTACTCATTTGTATTTCCAAGCAGGCTTTGATGGTCTTTACAACAGCTGTAGCATAGACAAAGAAGAATTCCTCTTCAAGTATGGCTGGTCTGGAAATGACACTGTTTCGCGGCATTCATGGACGTACCAAATGTGCTCTCTGCAAATGCAGATTTCCTGCCAGTGTCATTACTGCATTCACAAGTAACACTTTAACTGACTCCACAATTCGAACAGCTGGGTTAAAAGTAATTCAGATCGCATAATTATGGCTCTGGATACTCCCCTAGAAAAGTCTTGCCTATGAAGTTCAAGAAGCAAGCATCCAAGGGCAAAATCGATCCTGACCGCCTTCCACCAACAGAAGATGCAACAGCTCAACATTCCCTTTGTGACCATCTTCAAGCTGTGGTATGGAAGTATCTTGACACCTCTTTTCTTAATCCCAAAGGAAAGGGATGGGAGTTAGATTCCGACAGAAAACTCAGACCAAAGATGCTGTCTGTTGGTATCGGGCCAGACAACCTTCTTAAAGGAATTTGTTACAACTGCAAAGAAGGGGAGAGGCAGTGTCAAAACATGAAATGCAGCTGCATGAAAGCTGACATGTCATGTGTATCTGCATGTGGAGTGTGCTGTGGACATTGCTCCAAAGGAACAGAAAGCATAGATGCAGAAGTAGTTATTGATAGCGATGAAGAGGAAACAGAATGAGTACTATTAAGTTGTGAGTAGTATTCTGCAAATGGTTGATTATAATGATTATAAATGCACATGTACTTTACATACACAAACTAATTGACCCCCCTCCTCCCCCTCTGCTCATTTTGACCTTCACCCTCGTATTTTGGTGGTGAAGACTCCATTTCTTATTTTGTTTTTGTTTATCTCCCAGTATAATTCTGTGCATTTGACACCAAGATCATCAAGGCCTACGTAAAACATCACATGCTGTTGCTGAAATATAGTTTCTAGTGTTGTAGTGCAGGGTCAATGAACTTTTATCCTCAGAAAGAGAATTTCTCCCTCCTCCTCTCTCATTTTGGAATAATAACCCACATTCCGCCACATTAAGTTGAAATTAGCCTCTTCGATTTGTTTGTGCTCATTTTTACTCTTATCGTCATCTTCCTGTTACCAATAGGACATTGTAGTGATAAAACGTATATTTTTTTATCTTTGACCTCATTTTTGGAGGTCAAGATTTTATTCTAAGGGTCAGTAGTTATTCTATGTCATCTTCTTTCGTAATCCTGTGCATTTTGACACCAAGATCATCTATATACCTTATTTTGTTGCTGAGATACAATGTATATATTGTTTAATGCAAGGTCAATGACCTTTGACCCTCAGAAAGAAAATTTACCCCTCCCCCTCTGCTTTTGGAATAAATAATAACCCCCATACCCCCATATCTGCCACAATAAGCTGAAATTAGCCTCTTTGATTTGTTTGTGCTCATTTTTATATGATATGGTAATTTTACTGTTATAAATATGACATTTTAGAGATAAAATAGTTTTTTGACCTTTGACCTCATTTTCGGAGGTCAAGATTTTATTCTAAGGGTCAGTAGTTATTCTATGTCATCTTCTTTTGTAATCCTGTGCATTTTGACACCAAGATCATCTATATACCATATTTTGTTGCTGAAATACAATTTTTAGTGATTTAGGCAGAGGTCATTGACCTTTGACCTCTAATAAAAAATTCTCCCCAACCCCCATCGCTCCTTCCTTTTTTTTGGTAGTTGTCCATACCCATACCTACCCAAATCAGTTGAAATTAGCTTCTTTTAAATTTTTTCACAGATTGGCTCAATATGTGGCTAATTTAGGGTTACTAACCAGTGGGAAACACAAGCTAGTCTGTTATATGCAAATGATGATTATTGTACCCAAATACATCGAAGCCGCACAAAATGGGGAACACTTCTTATAGAAGGTTGAAACCTCCTGAAGACACCCTTGGAAGGGTTTCCTATTTAAAACGTTTATATTTTGGTATTTGAACTTACAGGTTTTAATCGGTTTAGTGAAGAGAAACCCTGATGGTGAGAAATTCGGGCTAAAAGTGTCACTTTAAAGATTTGGAGTTGTACAATAACAACAAAAAGGTATACTAGAAAAACCCTGAAAACCGTCTAAACAAAGGTTACTAGAGCAAAATGATTGCAGAAATAATTGTCAGTCCTCTTGCATTATGATAAGCCGTTTCACACTTGAATGATGATTTAATGACATATACTGCATTAACGTCTCTGTGCGCTTCAAATTCAATTATCTTGTATTTATAACCTGACCTAAATAAAATGGTACAAGTAAAATAGTAAATTCAGACAGGAGCATGTTGAATTTTAACGTTTAGCTCTAACAACATCATACTGGCTCAAAGCATCAAATCATGTTACAAAAACGGAAACAAAACTAGAATAATCTTTTCTCAAGGCAGCATTTGTAGCAATTAGAATTTCCTAATACGCTATCGTTTATAATGCTCTTTGTTGGATCTAAATACATAATTGATTGATTAATTAGATTGCCAGAATACAATTTGTCCAAGGCCTCACTTTATAGGATATGCCCTTATTCACACGTATTGTACCAGTTACTTCTGGTGCATTTACTACCTTTTGGTAAATAATCCTCTGAGCCAAAAGGGCATTAACTTTTTATCCCGGAACACAGGCTCGGAACAAACATCTTATATTCCAGAGGATATTGGCACCAATAAATTGAAAACGACAATTACTACCTTCTATCATAACAATAAACATAGTCACGCGTGAGCTCACTTCATATTGATAAATCAATTATCTATAATCATGCATGCACAATGGATATCTGACAGTTGAATAATTGATATTGGAACATGAATAAGTGTCATGAACATAAGCACTTTAAATGTGTCAACCCTTCTGTCGGCGTATTAATGGTATTCTGAGGCAATATGTCAGGGTTCCGAAAGTAGTTGATTTGTTTATTGGTAAAGCTTATAATGAGTATTATTAAAGCGAGTATTATTATAGCGAGTATTATTATAATGAGGGAAACATCCCTGAAAATTTCAATGCAAGGAAATTAACCGATGTTTTGTCAGGAGAAAATTGTCGTTTCGTTTTCTAGAAGAAGCAATGCTCTGTTCGTATACGAACAGCATACGAACAGAACATTAATTCTTCTAGAAAACGAAACAACAATTTTGTTTATGAATCGTACGGTAACGAATAACACTATATACTAATTCATATATACATTGTGAAAAGAGAAATTTCAAATTTTGGACTACTGTTTTCAAACAGATTTTGAATAGTCTGCTCTTTAGTGTTCAATACAACTTTTAAAGAGATCACGACTGTTGTAATGTAGATTCTGGGAAAATGTTGAATGTCAAAATATTAACTTGATTTGAATATGATTTAAAATTTCGAGATATTACTAAAAACGTCATGATAGTTTAATTATCAATTATACTTTTTGGTAAAGTGTAGACTTTCCCTGGTCGTATGGCTTGCAAACCACACACACAATATTGTATAGACGTTGGAAACAATCATGAGATAATTATACACAATAAACATTCATAAATTGACCTTCCTTTCTTTGACAAACAGCATTTACGCCTATTTCGTAGACGCATTTGAAATTCGTTGCCTGAAAATTACCTTTATCATTTAATACTTTTCTTCTTGTTTGGATGGGGGTAAAGTAGTGGTGGTTATTTCACCCGACTGCTAAGTAGCATAAATGCTTGTTAGTAAGCAACCAGAGGCTTGGGTCCTCTCTGAGGGACCTGGTAATGAGGATTAATGCCTTACCAAGGGGCTCTAGCGCATCGACTTGGCTTCGATCCCGGGTCGCCGGATTTACGAGACCACTGCTCTACCAACTGAGCTATCGCGCCTCCAGACATTGTGTGTACTTTGTTATTTGTTATTTGGTTATCTTATATACTTTACTCCAAAACATTGCCATGTTTTTCGCCATGCACATTTAATATTACTGTATGTTAGAGGATTATATTTAATATGATAACAGATAAGAGACAACAACAACAACAATAACAACAACAGCAACAACATCAACGACATCCCTTCCGGAGCCCTGTCATTGCCAATTGCCAAAGCAGTATCCGCATCATAATAAGAAGCAATAATCATAACGTAGGCCACTTTTTCCCATGTCTAATCGCACGCATGCAATGTGGCATTGTATATAGAAATAAGCTAACCAAGATAGTTATCATTTTTATGTAAGGACAACGCATGATTACACACTTGAAACGTTATATTTGTAATAACCTCGCCACAATTTCATCAGCGAGATTGATCTATTCTTTGCCGAGTAAAATATTTTACTTGATTCCAGACAGGAAGTCACCCGAAAGGATAAATAAAGTATGTGACCCATGATGAAAGAAACATGATCTTACTGTTCTTTTTCCTGTTATTATTATTACTATCATTAATACTATTATTATCATCATTATGACTATCATTATTTTGTTGCAATTAAGTTGCATAATTTTACCGATGAATAAATATATTCTTTACAGCACGGTTCTGGATCAAACTTTAACCGAGCTAACATTGTACTCTCTTAAAAAAAAAGAGTGAATTTTCACTCTATTTTCACTTTCTTGGGAGTGACGTCCGTGATCACTTGTTTAGGAGTGAAAATCGATTGATTTTAGAGTGCTCTCTAAGAAAAAAGAGTGAATGTTCACTCTATTTTCACTCCATTTTCACTCTCCAGAGGAGTGACGTCCGTGATTTTGAAAATTCACTCTTTTTTTTTAAGAGAGTAACATCAATAATCACAGGTCAAGACATTCTGCCTCTACTTCACTATCTCCCGATGACAATGTTAATATATTGAGATATTACCATACTTAAAGCCATTTAATGGCTTCTTATAACAAAAACATAATATGCGTTTTAGGGGTAAAATATTTGTTGTTTGTGTTTTTTCTTCTTTTTAATGGAAGGCTGAATGTATTATAGTGATGGCATTTATAACTACTTTGTTATCATTATCGATAACATTTTGTTCAAATATTTAAGTTGTTATACTGCTTCCGACTAAAATAATACCGTATATAGATAGATAGGCCCCCCTGCAACAGGTAAAACCAAGAAAAGAAGTACCTTAATTAGTTACTTGATCCAGGAATGCCTTTAGGTGAACTTATTATTGACAAACCCTGATAAACAAACCCTGATAATCCTTGTCCCAAACATCTGAACTGGACATCTATTTTAAGATAGATTTTGGACTGAAGAGGGGCGCTTCTTGGGCAAATAATTACTGATAGGATTACAAGAGGTATCACAAAAGGTTTTCGTTTTCTGGACGGGCACCTGTTTGCTCCCTTTTTATGGTGTTTGCTGTATAAAACCAGAGTGATTGAAGTTTAACCAGCCCCGTTTTCATTCACCAATTTAATCCTGATTTTGGAAGACTGCGAGTACAGGATACGGGCAAATATTCATGATAAAGAGTGGTTTGTGACAACGGCGACTGAAGAGAAAAAAGAAGACTATTGTGGTTTAAAGGCACACTGTCCTACTTGTAGCTACTTGCTCCCTCTATATAGAAAACTTCCTAAATCGGTGCCTGTTGGTCCCCCATGATCCGCTTTTTCTTATGTTAAATGAGAGCTGAGTTAATGAGATAGCCACCTGTCACAGTGACCTCGCTGGCTCGCTGTGGGGTCTAATCCCTTCTAGCTGAAGTAGTAAAGCCTACCTTTAAATGAAATACATCGTCAAAAACATGGCCGGGAGCTATTTGCAAATTTTAGAGATGGGCTTGTTTGGTTTTGGAGATTTGCATAACGGTTAGACGTTACATGCAAATTGATGCAAATCTTCTTGTGTTTACTTGCCAAAACAGAAAGAAATGGGAGGCCTATATATTTATAAAGGGATGAACTTGCGACGTACGTCACAGAAAAATCACCAGCAAACAGTTAGTGATTGAAAGAGAGACAGACAGAGAGAGTTAGATAGAGAGAGAGAGAGATACGTATAGAGCCTGACAGAGAGAGATAGAAAGGGGTGAAAGAGAGATGGGGGTCGAGGATACTGATAGAGAGAGAGAGAGAGAGAGAGAGAGAGAGAGAAAGAGAGAGAGAAAGAGAACGAAGAAGAAAGGTCTGATAGAAGAGGGAGATAGAGGGAGGAAAAGAGACTAAGAGAGTATTAATAAAGTGGAATGTTGAGGGGGAGGGAAATAAGTGAAAAAGAGGTGAGGTAAAGGAAGATTATAGGAGCGGAGAGAAATACAGAGAACGGGAGAGATAAGGAAGAGGAGGAGGCGGGGTATAGGAAAAGAGCTAACAATTATTAAGTGACACATACTTTTTTCAATGCTATATATTTGTGAGCAACTTCTCCAAAGACAGCTCGATGAAAGCAAATCGGAATGGATTTGGTTGGATGCAGTCTTGTGTTGTGTGTTATTCTATACCTTCCAACATTCGTCGGAGCAAATGCATTGATCTGAGCAAGTTGCGCAATGTTTACTTTCAGTCAATAACGTAGCTGGCGCAATAACTTCAAGTGTTTCATCATCAGTTTCAAGATGGCAGCGCCCATGGATCACACGAGCAGTACAGCCTCTGAGAAGAAACCGACTAAGAAAAAGCCTTGTAGAGCATGTACCGACTTCAGAAGCTTTGCTCAAGATAAGGGGGTGATGTTGCCACCAGGTTTCCCCGTTCCAAATGTAAGTATCTAAATCATTTGAGTAGGAAAACAGGTAACACAAGGACAAACTACGTCTAGTCACGGCTGTTGGATTGATCCTGCGCCGCCGGGCCTTCGGCTTCGGCTTCGGGGCCGCCTAGCTGTGGCTGGAGTCCCGAGCCAGTGGCACAGGTTTACCGATGCCACTGGCGCTGGCTGGCTCGAAGAGATATCGTAGCGCAATATTTAAACCAAAATTTCTTGTATGTGTTATATTGGTTATTGGCTTGATAATGTATTTATTATGATAGATGCTGGTAATGGTATGGTATGGCATGGTTAGGTAATTTAATTTCTTTATGGACAATGAATCTATATGATGCAGTAAATTACTATTTGAATGGTGTAAATGCATTCAACTTCACATTTCTGTAGGACCTTTGTTTCATACTTGATTCATTAGAAAATCCAACATGGTTTTCTCCATTTAATATGTGTGAATGAGTCATTTGGAGGAAATTCATTTTTGTTGTTGATCTATATTGGGAAAAGATATTTTTTAAAATTTTTTTGGTTGTTTTTGTTGATGCCGTTTATCACTGAGGTGTTCATGCCTCTTAAAAGGAGAAGAAGAAGAAGAAAAAAAAGCTGGTTTAGTTGTCGGCTACCAGAACATGAACTGACATACAGGATTACGTGTAACAACAATATAGTTGGCCAGACTTGAATACCGGTAGATATCAAATTTCAAATAAGTAGAAAATTTATACAAGAATCATGTCTACTGCTTGTTTGTATACCTCCAAAATAGTTGAAGTTAATAGAAAACTGTAAGTGCTATATTGTGAGTAATGTCAGAACAAGTACCATATATATTGTACTGAAGTGTGACAACTTCCTTAACTGCACCAGGGGCAGATCTAGCACTAATTTTTTTTTTTCATTTTGCCCCAGCCCACAGCAACTAATTCAATATTTCAGATTGTTCTGAGCAAAAATAACAATTATAAGAGTCTTGCTTCCCTTCTTGTACAAGAAATCACCAACCTAATGGCATTTTATTAAATGACAAATATTTCAGCCAGATGACATTGTTATTCAGCAGAAAGTACCTCAAGAACCCTCATTGTATGAGAACAAAAAAAATGGCCACACTGTTTCCCCAATTAAATTTTTTGAAAATGAAATAATGACCGATACATATAAATGATTTAAAAATCTTTACAGGGGTCAAACTCACAGGGGGCCACACCAGCCCAAGATGAAAAACCAGACCGTGAATGTCCGCTTGACCGCGAGGAGCTTGGTCGTAATACCTGGTCGTTCTTACACACCACGGCGGCTTACTATCCTGACCAACCAACCCAGACACAGCAGTCAGAAATGAGCCAGTTTATCCATCTCTTTTCTAAGTTCTACCCATGTGAGGACTGTTCAGAGGATCTCAGGGAAAAGTTAGTTCTACAATGTATTTGAAAATTCCAAAATATTCTAGATCCATGTGATATTTTCTCTTCAAAAGTCATTTGGAATTCCGAAGTAATGAACCTCAGGGGTGGTGCATCAACAAATTTTGCTCTACTTAATACAAGGATACTTTTTTGTCTCTTCTCTTTGCAGTTTGCTAATTAAAAGTCACTTGAATGCTTATGCAGAGTTTACCATGTGATATGTTGATCTGGTTTGTAGTGGTATAGATCAATGAAAATTGTTTTAAAAAAATTCTATGTTTGTTGGCTATTATCTAAAAATAATTTTGAACAAATGTTTTGGATCTGGGTAAGCAATTAAAGTCAATGATAGTTATATATAAAATCACAATTTTTAAATTATTATTATGATTATAATAATCCAATGTCATTATTACAATCCTCAGATTAAAGACAAACCATCCAGACACCACTTCAAGGAGCAACCTCTCACAATGGTTCTGCAGACTTCACAATGATGTCAGTAGGAGGTTAAGCAAACCAGAGTTTGACTGCTCAAAGATCGACGAACGATGGTTGGATGGCTGGAAGGATGGGTCTTGTGACTGGTGACATCATTGTGACATCATCATATTTATGGACCAATGGATGTCGAGAATATTACCCGTTATAAATGATGTGGCTATTATACAAAGAGTACTCTGGATGGAATGTGTGTAGGGTTCTGTAAGCAACAGGATTTGGACAAAGAATGTGGATGCAGAAACTGGATCAAGCCAATGGTATAATCAAGGAGCTTTTTCTTCAAGAGTACCGTAACCGAAGCTGTGACATCATAAAAATCTATTTTTAGAATTTCTCAATTTTTTTCCATTTTCAAAAAGAGCATCAAAAATAATGTCTAAATGTCGAAAACCAATTGAATATATGATGTATTGGCTGAGATATGACCATCTGAATAAATATATGTCCTATGGGAACTCAGTGTTATAGTACTCTGGTTCCTAATGTTATGAAAGATGCCTGAATTAATAGAGCAATACATTTGGGCCTTGATTCTGGTGAAATTGGTTGTGGATGGTATCCAATCAATATTTCTCTTGGACTTGGCCGGAAACTGGTGCATGCACTGTGAGATTTGTTCCCTTGCAAAGTGATCATTATCAATTTTATGACAATGCGACAGATAAAATCTGAAAATCCTAAAATTATGGAAGAGACTAATAATAATAATGATAATATTTAATTTTTATATAGCGCTTAATACAAATGTCTCTAAGCGCTTTACAAATATACAATTACCCCGGTCATTGGATTCAGTGCTTGCCCGCACACAATGTGTGCACAATCACCACTCCCTGGGGAGCATTCCAGCCAGGCGTTACATGACGCTCAAAAACTGTTTGACCAATTTAACACCTGGGTGGGGAGTAGCAAGTGCAGGTTAATATCTTGCCAAAGGATATTAGTGTCGTGTTGGGATTCGAACCCTTGACCTTAGCATCTCCAAGTCAAGCGCCTTAAAGATACAATGTCCCTTTTGCAGCCAACCTCAAATTCTGTAGAACTTTGCAGGAATTATGAATATGTCATGTATGTCCTATCTGTGAAATTTAAACGTAAGCAGTGTCCTCATATTCAAATTATGCCAGGAAACCCGTTTACTTGCTAGACTTCACCGTCAGACACTATCGAGTGACTGACTGGCTTTTTTTCTTCTTTGGTAATAACATACATGAAAAAGAGTTGTAAAGGGTACATGAGCATTTGTCTACATCAATAACCCACTTCTTGTGATAGCCAAGATTAAACTGATTGACAATCAAGACTATAACTTTTGGGCTCTATAGCCCTAAAGTCGATTTAACTTTTTCATTTTTTTGGCCTGCAAATGGGACATAGTACCTTTAAACCACTCGACCACGACACTCCCATAAGATACAGTGGAACCTCGGTATAAAGAGTTCTGATATAATGAGGTATATGTTATAATAAGGTGATTTTGCTGGTCCCAGTTCTTTATAGTCTTTTGTTTTTTACCCAGATATAACAAGGACCTCGTTATAACGAGTTTCCACTGTATTTCAGCTACTTTCCACACACCTGCAAAGAACTAGACAGCCATTACCATCGTTAAGATTTTGCATTCTTTTATTAAAGCATTCTTTTTACTTAAAGCAGGTACATATGAATACAGCATTAATGGTAGCTTACAAAAATATTGCTTATAAACATTTCTTCATATAAAGCTTAGAAAATGGCAATATAACAGTAAAAATATTTAATGCCCATCTGCCTGATGATAGCCGTTTTGGGGATCTCGTGGGCTCATTAGAATTACATCTCCACTCGAAAATTGATTTTAAAAGAATAGCACCCACATATTCTGAAAGCTATATATATCTTTAAAACTCTTTCCTCTTTTAAATGTTTAGATTTGATAATGCAGATTAAACTGATTGACAATCAAGACTATAACTTTTGGGCTCTATAGCCCTAAAGTCGATTTAACTTTTTCATTTTTTTGGCCTGCAAATGGGACATAGTACCTTTAAACCACTCGACCACGACACTCCCATAAGATACAGTGGAACCTCGGTATAAAGAGTTCTGATATAATGAGGTATATGTTATAATAAGGTGATTTTGCTGGTCCCAGTTCTTTATAGTCTTTTGTTTTTTACCCAGATATAACAAGGACCTCGTTATAACGAGTTTCCACTGTATTTCAGCTACTTTCCACACACCTGCAAAGAACTAGACAGCCATTACCATCGTTAAGATTTTGCATTCTTTTATTAAAGCATTCTTTTTACTTAAAGCAGGTACATATGAATACAGCATTAATGGTAGCTTACAAAAATATTGCTTATAAACATTTCTTCATATAAAGCTTAGAAAATGGCAATATAACAGTAAAAATATTTAATGCCCATCTGCCTGATGATAGCCGTTTTGGGGATCTCGTGGGCTCATTAGAATTACATCTCCACTCGAAAATTGATTTTAAAAGAATAGCACCCACATATTCTGAAAGCTATATATATCTTTAAAACTCTTTCCTCTTTTAAATGTTTAGATTTGATAATGCAGATTGTTTTATAGAATGTTTTCATTTGTATATCAAAATCACCATGTAAATTAATTTAGCATTGTTATATCACATGTAAATAAAGACAAGTAAAATGAAATGCCCAACTTATCTCATGACAGATATCCAAACTCTTTCAAACCAAATCAGGTACATTTACCTTCCAGAGAAACCTTTATGAGGATGTCATACATGTATGTTTTCTATGCATGTTCTCATAATCTTGGCGTTCGATTATATCCCGGTTAGACAACTAGATTCAGAATCATCATCAAGTATATTTGTGCTAGGTAACCACATTAGGGTAATGTAAAAGTGATGTCAAGAACTTGAAAACAAGTCTTCATATTTGATCCTTTTACTAATCAAAATGCAAATGATTCAAATCATTGATGTAGTTGGTACTGATTGGACCACTGAGGAGGAATAAGTATTTAGGGCAAGCTTTGGGACCGTAAAGAGCAAGTTTAGTTAATGAAGTATGCATACATACAAATCTAAAACATCATTAGATGTCTACATTACTTTAATCTTGCTTCATTTTCATAATTTTGAAATGCTCATGACATCCTTGTAGGTACATGATTTACAAACCCTGCAGGGAGACTCAAACCTTTGCTATGTATGGTCTTTTTAGAATATTGATTCTCTTCTTTTGCTATGCAACTTTACTGTATATTATTGTGTTTACAAATCATGTAATAGAGCATTAATATATTTATATATTCTGAATTGAATCTTCAGAGAAATTAAAATCTCAAAAAAGACATTTTAATTTTCTCAAAGCATTATCTGTGTATTTTTTAAAGCTAGTGGTGTGCATTTCATCAATAACTGGTTACAGCAGGGAAAAAGATGGATGATATGTCTCTAATAAGCCAGTTCGTAAATAGCTTTGGAACGCATGACCTCAAAATATCCACAGCTCTTTCACAAGATGGATTCGTCCGAATTGTGCATTTTAGAATAATCACTGCCGAAGCAATGGAGGTGCTTCATGAATACCTTTTGTTTATCTCTTGAGAAGAATACTTCCACCTGTTTATCAGATAAATGTACTGTCGGTGCATAAATGAATATTTATTACCGGTACATAACTTTCATGAGCACAATACCAGTATTCGTTTTGATGGGTTTTACAATTTGGGAACGAATGACCTTTATCTGCCCATGTCCAGATAGTATTTACAAACTGGCTTTATAAACATAGCTGCGATTAAAAATCCAGTAAAAACAGTTTCATATTTTGTAGCTTAGTCCCGCCCATCCTAATTGATGTCCTGTCAGTCTGGCATCATGTTGAGGTTGAAGAGATGACGCATGGTAGGGCGACCATGGGGGCAGTTCTGGTAAATGGAAAATAAGCAAGATTGTGTTGCTGGGTTTTTGATAAATATGGAGAGTGGAAAAGTTGAGGTATTTAAAGTGAGACTAGCATGAGAAAATGTGCATGTAGAGCTAGGGAGGGAAAGAAACAGATAGATGTACTGGAAACAGCCGGACACAAGAGAGAGGGAGAAAGAGATAGTGTGGGGCAAACAAAGAGAGAGAGAAACAAACGGCAACAGAGAAAGAGAGAGAGAGACACACACGCACAGAGATAGACAAACAGAGAGAAAGACAGCGGCAGAGAGAGAGAGTGAGTATAAGTGAGAGTGAGTATGAAAGGTTGAAATAAGAAATGGAAGAGAGAGAGACAAATGTTCTGGGATTCAGAGAAGAAAAAAATAACTACTACAAAAAACGAAAAACAGAAAGATACAGAAAGACACAAATAAAATAGTTATTTTCTATTAATACAATTCTATGAATAAAACCTCAATCATTACAAACACTCTAATGGGCTAGGAGCCAAATATTTTACCATGTTTATACTGAACCGTTGTAATATCAAGGGCTTAAAACAATAAAATACATCACTACATATTAGAAGGACTAACAAAATGACCTTTTTTTATAATGAGAGTTGGTTTAATTTTTTTAATTATTATAACAAGGTTCTACTATTAATATTTGAACCTGCTGCAATTCTTCTATTTGTACTTACCCAAGGCTGTTCTAATTCACCCATGTGACAAACCAACTGCAACAAAAAATTCAACAGAATGTACAAAAAGAAAAGATTAATGGTCAAAAATACTTTCACGATTGCTAGAATTGAATAGATTGAAGTAATCAATTTCATAAAAATCCATCTTTTTCTTTGTTACAGATTATGGAAATTTACAAAGGTCATATACTAGTGAATAATCACACATTTCAGCTGTGCGTCCCACACTCATCAGAGAAAACCGCAAGAATGACGAGAAAGCTAATATTTGGATACAAAAGTTATCTGAAGTTTTTTCTGACCAAATTAAACAATAATGACACTGCATACCTTTTTCATCTCTGCTTTCTTGAGGGCAGTGCCTATCATGATGGACTTGCGACACGACCTGGAAGCAAACATCTGACGTACCTTGGTGGGTCTGCAATGAACACCCTGCAAATCACAGAGAGAGAGAGAGAGAGAGAATTTTCAATCGACATTCAATGAATGGTCAAGTTAGATAGTGGTAAATGGAATCATATGTTTATTTTGGTGGAAAGGGTTGATTTTGTCAGCTCATCGCACTATATTCAAAATTAAGAAGTTATAACTAATTTACTATTTTCTCCTTCCTAAAAAGTAAAAAAACAAAAAACTGTCACCAAGGAAATCCCTAATCCAAGGTGTTCAAGTTAGCGGATTATGGCCTTCTGCACATGAAAGCTGACGACAGAGCTGCCAACCTCCAGAACAGAAAATCAGTAACCATAAGGCTCAAAATCAGTAATTTGGGGAATAAATCAGTAATTTCCTATGCGGCGCCATGAATCTAAAAAGAATGGTAAGCGGATGCATGCGCGTATGATAATATCTGAAATTTTTAGTTATTTTATTCCCACAAAGTTGCTAAATATTGATTTTCAGTTCATCACAACACATAAGTTTTCAATGAAAAATTGGCTTCTATTAAGAGAATAATTGAAATTTTCCATCTTTCTCATGCAGCGAGTGTTGGATGGCCACCATACTGCACAGCACTTGCTACGATAGATCCCTATGCGCAAAAAAAAAAAGAAAAAAAAAAGAAAAAAAAAAATCATTTTTTTTTTTGTTTTTTTTTTTGTAATCCGTAATTTTTAGACAACATTCCGTACTGCCGTAATGGTCGTTAATTTCCGTACCAATTACGGGAAATCCGTACTAGTTGGCAGCTCTGTGACGACCCACTGGCTTAAAAGTCGCTAACACTAAAGCATAATGCAGCTCCAGTGACATGGGTAAGTGGATTCTAATGTCCTATGCATATTACACAGTTGTATGACACATGCTCCTGCAACAATGGCTGTGTTTCAATTTCATACACTGTCCAAGTCCTTAAACCCACCACTTTACATAACCCTAACCCTAAAACCAAATAATAACCCAAACCCTAACCCTAACTCTAAACATTTGATGAACTAAAGCCCAAAGCATTTATTGTTTGAGCAAAGGTCAGATCATTGTGTTATAAATGTACGTGGGGAGCTTCATGAACTCACAGGTGCATCACTGAGCATGAATATGAGTTCATCGATATCATCCTTGCCGAACGTCCAGTTCTTACTGAAGGGCTGTGACACTAGCTTGATCCTCTCCGTAGGACGACCTATCAAGACAACAAAAACAAAGACATAAGCTCACATCTTAAAGGCATAGTTTAACAATATTAAATCTGAGATGCAAAACCTTACATGTTATCAGTGTCTGCGATATGGTGTAATATTGAAGCCCTAAAAATATTGCTCTTCAAAATGATCATGAAGTGCCTCAAAAAAGTTTTTTAAAAATGAGTGACCGGTTCTACTATACTCATTTTCCCAATAGACTGTAGTGTTATAAAAGCAAATTCTGAAATTTCTAATTCCAATCATAGATATCTTGTAAAAGTCATGGGATTCATGTATGACCTATAGGTTTATAATTATGATTGCAGCATGAGCTAAATCCAGGATCATTTGTATGGAATCTGAGGCAAAGTTAGCCAATTCATTTAAACATATCTAGCCAAATCTGTCTTGGTGGCCCCCTGTATAGAAAGACCACCTGCCTATAAAGTCCACAATTTGTTTCCCTTGAATGGTGATTCATGGAACATGTATAGCCTACGCATAAAGACACTTTGGCAGAAAGACCCGTCTTCTTGTCTCCTTGAGTAGGCTTCACACAGTGGTTTGGTCCTGAGCTATAGTTCACACGGTCTGTAGCTACATTATCAGTGAATTCCCCCTCAATTAGGACATGAAAAAAAAAAAATCTTTACAATTGAGAATAACGGGAAATCCCATAGGCCCGAATTCACAAAGGAGGTTTAAATTTAACCCATGGTTTAAACCCTCATTTACATAACCCATGGTTTAAAATAAGCGCAAAATAAGTCAGAGGTCCAATATTAAACGTGGGCAAGGCAAGGTACGCTTATTTTGCACTAACTTTTAAACCATGGGTTAAATCTAAACCTCCTTTGTGAATTTGGGCCATAGTGAACAGCGTCCTTGCCAAATTACATACAATGAAGATATACAGGTGTTTTTAATATATAGGAAGAGAAAATAGTGAAGAACTGCACTCACCATCCTCATCGATGATGAAATCAAATCCATTCTTCTTGAAGATCTCCACATCATCCATTAAGATGGACTCATTCACAGCGGTCAGCTCTAAAGGTAATGGTCTAGATGGGTAAGAATCAGATAAAGAATATCATATGATTAGGTACCGGTATTATAATCAGTCGCCGTTTGACATCACCGTAATAATAATATGTTGTTGTTGTTGTTGAGATTCAGATGGCGCTCTTCAATCTTCTAAGACTATCTGCGCCACAAAATGAATTATGAGTCAAGATGAGTCCTTATAAATTATAATAATGATAATAGAACAGTTATTATACATGTATATGGAATTATACCCTTGTAAATAGTGTGTTATCATCTAATTTGCTCAAAGAGTTATGGATCACATGAATCCAAGACTCTTCAGAGTCATGATGGTACAGACTAAATAAATATTTTAATTGAGACAAAATTAGACACAAATGATGAGAAAATAACGAAATATTTGGGAATCTACATATTATACAGTACTAACTCAAATGTAAGCAGGAAAGAACTACTTTTAATCTAAAAGTGAAGCAGTTGCTAACTTACTGAATTAGTCTTTGTCCCTGTAGTACTGTATGTTTCTGCAAAGTCTCAAAATTGTACTTTTCATCAGTGGCATGCTGTATGGAGAGAAGATACAAACACATGATATGGTTGTCAATTCAGAGAAAAGATGTTGATGTATGAAGTAAAACTCTTCGTATGTGGTGAAGAGATTCATTCATTATAGAAAGAAAAATAAAACTTTGAAAATAAAAAGATACAATTGCAGTACAAATATGCTAGACAAATGGTTGATAAATTGTTCAATCAGAATATTCAAATGACCCAAAACTACATGTATCATCTTAGGTCAACACTCATAAAAAAATAAGAGAGAGAGAGAGAGGGGGGGGGGGGTAAATCATGATCTAAAGAAGTGATACTGTGGTTGCTTTGAGTGTTACTTTGGCCCTGCAATGTCTACATACTTTTAAAAAAAAACTATAAAAAAACAGAGCTGTATTTCAATTTTCAGGGCTGTTTTAGAGCTTTCCAGAGGTAAATAACTATTCTCTCCTCTGTCTTTTTCTGAATGGAGAATACAAAGACATAGACTGACTGAGAGAGGGTGGTCCTCCATTACCTGATCAATAATGAATAGGTCTTGTCCTAGTTTGGCGATGATGAATCCCAGATTGAACTGACCTAGAATCTCCATCTTGGAAAACATGTCTTTGCTGAGAGAAGAGTGGTAAACAGAGGTAAGGAATGGTTAACAGTAAACGTTCACTTGGTCAGCTCTCTGTCCTTGCCTACAAACTCAGACGACCCTGGTTTGAAACTGAGTCACATCTTTCGGATCATGACGTTAAAGGTCGGTTCCCAGACGTAAATAATCATATCTGATTGATACACCTGTGTAAAACCCAATTATACACGCACACACACAATATCCCTGTTTGATTTCTGTAATATATCAAATGACATTCCAACGCACAGCTTTTATTGTCTGCTGAGAAAGGGTGGTAATAACTTCACAAAGATAATGAAGAGTCCTTCTGGTTCTTTACCGACAAAGTGCTATATTTGTGTTCAGATCTTCTCACAGAGGAACAGTGTTTTGTCAGTGAAATACAATAATATATTGATATAACAACATCAACCATGTCAATTCCATTATAAATGATATTCCTTTTTATGCAGCTACCTTCTGTTTATAACTTAAATAAACTCATGATTACTTTTTAGAAAGTATTTCCTTTTGTACCTGATTTCTCTACTAAGTTCTTCTTCAGCCGAGGCATTGTCTGAAGGAGCAATCTTGGCTCGGAACGTCCGACCAGCAATGCCTTCCTCTCTTTCTTGCGTCTCTGAAAAATAGTTTCAAAAGTAAGTATTTGTTACGTATACATTTTTTTTTTAAAGCCACAGAGTCATAGATAATGGGAAGATAGGTTGCATAGAAATGTTGTCTTGCATTTTTTCTATATCTTCAATCAAAATGATTCATTGTCTTCAAAATGAAGTTATTGTATGTAAGGGTAAAAGATATTTGCCTCAAAAGCAAGATATAATATAATCCAAGCTAGGCTTCTTCACAGGGAGGATGTCTCCCATTCACCTCTCATCGTTATCCAAGCAAATCGCAAAATGAATCCCCTTCCTCTTTTTTTTTCTTCAAATTGTTAAAACGTTTTTGTTTTGTGGCATTTGGGGCTCACCAGGTGTAACATAATACTGTAGTAAACCTGGCAACCTATGGAGGGACTAGAGATTCCATCACTGACTGTCAAAGACAAACTTGATCATGGTCTGGCTGAAAGCTTTAATACTGAGCTCAAACTTTACATCAATCTGCTGCTCTACCTCCAGTAGAACATAGACTCCATACAATATAGGATTCTAAGAGTTTTGTTTCTAAACATTTTTCAACAAATAATAATTGTCTATTTCAGAGAAGAATGCACCTGTAACAAAAAGGAAGGCCAGTACATACCTCTTTGTTCTCGAGCCCTTCTGAGACCAGCTAAGGACATGGGAACAGTGACCTCTATTCTCTGACCAGAATCAGATGATGAAGGAGTGCTGTCATCCTAACAGAAAAGAAGAAAAAAAAAACATCTTAATTTAAGCATTCATGGATATAAGCATGTGAGACAACATTTGAGATTAACATGTAGCATATAAAGAATTTATGTCAGATGAGATTTAAAGGTTACATCAGAACATAACCAACTACAATTAATTTGTAGCTTTTGATATTTTTTTCCCACAAACCACACAAGTTTTGAAGTGTTAAGTCACAGAGAGATATTTAGAAAAATATTTGATGGATGCAAATCAAAAGAAACTACTCACCATCCTATGAAAGAGTATGCTATGGCTCCCTCCATCTTCTATCGCACTTCCCACGTCTGTAGTGGTACCATGCAATCTGTCTTCCTGTGTCTCTTGACTAGGTTCCTGACTGCTGTTGGTCTGACTCTCCTCACTGGACCTAATCCCACCGCTGCCACCAGCTGAAGATTCACAGAAACCGCTCTCACCGTCTGACCTTAACAGGGCCACTCCTGGAGACAAACAGTCCTCCACTTTACGTGATTCCCCAGTCTTGCTTCCCTCATCATTGCATAATGAGTCACGTAATTTGTGTCTTAATGGCGAGATCCCAACTTCATCGGTTTCATTACGTGAGGGACGTATACTATGTTGGAGAGAAATGACAGGACTTCGACCATTTGCGACACCTCCAGGTTCAGTTCTGCAGTTTTCAAATGAAATTGTACAGGAAGGTACAGTGTCACTGAAAGTCCCTGAAGACTCCCTCTTATCAAAGGTGGAAGGAATTCTGTCAGCAGCATCACCATGTACGTTCTTCGGACTCCTGTCTTGCACAGCATCCACAGGATCTGACCCATTTATTGATTCTTGGGATCTTTGAAAGAAGGCATCCAGTTTGGGCTCTATAAAGAATGACTCAATGAATCAATTACCTCAATGATAGAAAACACACTACCACATTGGTAGATACAGGATATGTTTGTGAGCTTTAATTAATCTGAAAGAAAGGCATCACAATTTCCTCTGATCCTAGAATGATGAAAGGTCTTCCCATTTTACAGCTTAACTAAACATTTTTTTTATTAACTATTGTAATCTTCATTAATATTCATTATGGTGCTTTACTTGAAAAACAAACAAGAACAACAAACAAACCAGCAATGATCAAGGAATGCTACCTGTTCAAACAAGACATCCATACATCAAATAAAAAAGACTCACGTTTTGGTTGCCTCTCTTCCTCCTCATCATCCTGGTGACGTGCATGGGCAAATGACCTGATGGAGGATAGATACAGAAAACAAACAATATGAAACAAAGATGATTTGTAAATTGGTTTTCCAAAGTCTGTTACTCTGTTTTGTTCTCATTCTTTGTTCCACTGTTGAATGGAGGACAATATAACTTTACTTTACTATTTCTTTACTTATTACTGTAAAAATGTTGTTTACCAATATAAAATCTTGAGTGGGCTTGCTGGTAAAGGATAATCTCTGTGAAGAAAATATAAGTTGAAGAAATGGTGACAGTGTATGTACTACAGGGTAATTCCTACAGCTCCCAATCAGGAGCTTTTTAAGTTTCCTCTTTCTGAGACGGCCAAACTACATAGAACCCTGCAACATGAAGACAGCGCAGGAAAACAATAAAAGTGGCCTTTCCAGGCAGATGGTCTTTATATACAGGTTCCCTCAAATACAACTTTCAAGGAGAAACACTCCTTGTGTTCAAGGGAACACAGCAGTTGTCCTTATAGATAAATTATCTTACAATGTCTGCTGGAAGCCACAGGGGCATTAACTCAAAACATCTTGTATGAATCATCACCTTTCTGTCTCTCACAAGACGATACATGTTGTTGTTAGATGATCCAAGATCAGGTTTGACTCAATTACCTTTTGAGGTTGCCCAAGTTGAGAGTCCCCGCTCTTTTGCCCTCCCTCTGACTGCTCGGCCTGAAGCATGGACTGCCTTGACTGTTACTGAACTGGCTACAGCCCAGACTACTGGCCGGACTACCTACTTGACCAGTGCTTGGACTACTGACTTGACTAGTGCTTGGACTACCGGTGCTAGTTTGACTACTGCCCTGGCTGCTGCTTGGACTGCGGCTGAACATGTTGGACAAGGCCAAACTGGACGGAGTGACCGCTGACAGGGGCTTCTGGTTGACATCGTAACAGGAGGACCGTGGCTCGAACATGGTTTTAAGAGATGCCTGTCATGACAGAACGTGAGCAAAAGCGTAACATATGCACAGTTACAAAAAAAAAACTACAGCCTTATGGAGGTATATACTGCTATAACAACTCCTTATCAGTTATGTGAGGGCAAGTGGTGTAAAAGCCTGTGCAATCACTGGTAACAAGAAGACATCACCTCCAGACCTACATGTTTAGGATTTCATAGTTATCATATAGTTAGAGTTAACCAAAATAAATTTATTGCCATAATGGCTCGAAAGTTTTTTTAATAGTGCAGGGATCAAAAAGACCCAGAAATAAAAGTGATATTTATCATAAATATTTATCACAAAGTATACTAAAAGTTTGTTATCATAAATAGATATTTTTCACAAAATATACTAAAAGTTGTTATCATTAATGAATGTTAATCACAAAATATACTAAAAGTTTTTATTTTCACAACATCTGATAAAATATACACCTATCACTACATTGCTCATACATAAGCAAACAGACAAAATAAACTTCATTAGTTCTCGCTGAGAATTATATTCATTGCGTTACCTTGAGGATCGCAAGAAGTGTTTTCTCCTCCTGCACTAGTACTTTCCTCTTATCGGGAGTTACATTCACATCCACCGCATCTATGAAGATATATATTCAATTCAGAACAAATTAGTATTAACATGGTGTTTGGGCAAGCATCAAGGGTATAAATAATGTTCTATCATAGAATGAATTTAAATTATTACAGCCATTACAAGAATCAACAGAAAAGACCTGAAGGCCATAGAGCTCCCAGATTTGCAAAGAGGACTTTTACCCCCACATACAAAAAGAGCAACCAGTAAAACACACAAGAAAAATGACAAAACAAAAAGACATAACAAACAGAAAAAAACAAAACAACCTGGGCACCCATCCACCAAAAATGGTCCGGAGGTGGAACACAAATCCATGATGGTCAAAATCACATCTTAGCATTATCTGACTGGGAAACTGTGTGTTCAAATTCCTTGCCCAAACACAAATCCAACCCATAAACATGTACAAAAGAGAATGAAATGTTTTACTTGATCCTAAAAGTAGCTACAATGTCAATTTGCCTGACCATCAGCATGTATAATTCGATGAAGGCTTGCAAGAATCTATAGCCCATTAATCAAACGAAAATTTATAGCATACTGCATAATTTATTGTATATAAATCAGAGAAAGAAAAAAAATTTAAGGCTCATTAATATATAATGCGGTAAACCATCGCAGGTTTTTTAAATTGTTATCATGACGTATTAAAGCATATTACACTTCATATTTCTCTACATTATAACATACAGATAGTAAGGCCTTTGATGTAGTAAAGAACCCCCACGAAAACCATAAAATAACCATACAAAGCTTAGTCACACTACCCGGCATTTATTAGGCTATGCTTTGCAACAAACCTTTGGCAAGTGAGATATCCATAACAACAAATGGGTACTGATGTCTGTTGTACATGTGGAAGACTTCATTTATCAGCTTGCTTACCTACAAAATACGAAACAAAGATGGACATGAAAGTTTCTTTCTTTGCTTGAAGTTGATGCCACTTTGCTTCATATTATGATTAATACAGTCAAATTTTCTTTCCAATCAATTATGTGTTTTGTCAATGTAATTTTGGATTGTTGTAATATCTACTTCTATTTCTCTTTTAATGTTATGTTATGAATACTACAATGACTGAAAATGATAGACAATACTGTAAAACGCAAAAATAAAAACATTACATACACACGTATCACATATTCTAGCGGATTCTACAAATTCACTGTAGTCACTCCTTATGTTTAATACAACTAAAGAATAAAGACCATTCAAATGAAACTACTTTTTGGCCCAAATTTCATGAGAAATTCCGTTTCTACTTGAAATTTCAAAAGGTTTCTCCACAAACTTATGCATATTGAGTATTTCCAAAAAAAAAGATCATATTATGATGGAAATATTTTACAAAAATACCCTACTCTACTCTCAATAGAGAATATATTTGTAGATCCTTTTTTAATGGACAAACGAACAAACCTTTGGAAAGTCACATGGTCTCCTATTGATGAAGTAGTACTGTCTATCTGCTGCACTGCGGCCCTGACCGTGATCACACTTAGAAACAAAACCAGATATACTGTTCATAAAAGAAACATAAGTGTAAAGGATAACCAGAACGTCAATGACGTAGCGCTCATCCGCATCTCGCAACAACAAATATCGTAAATTTTATGTGGTACACTTTTGAACTGGTCAAAAAATAAAAATTTGATGCCCTGGAAGGGACATAATTTCATTTAGCTGTACAAGATTAAATAGAAACTAAAGGAAATGTAAATAGAAACTAAAGGAAATGTAAATAGAAACTAAAGGTAATGTAAATAGAAACTAAAGGAAATGGAATTTTTGTTATTTTTGGAATAGATTTGCATAAATTACCATAATTAATTAATGGAGAACAATTTCAAAATTCTGTGTAGAAGTTCAGTGTACCAAAGTTAGCTCTACCAGATAAAGCAAACCAAATCAAAATCGGTCGAAATATGAATAAGAAGCATTTTCTGTTATTTTTAAAATTATTTTTGGAATAAATTTGCATAAATTACCATTATTAATCAATGGAGCAAAATGAGCAAAATCTCAAAATCTGTGTAGAAGTTTAGTGTTCCAAATTTAGCTCTAGCAGATAAGGCAAACCAAATCAAAAATCGGTCAAGAAATGAGGGAGAAGAAGCAATTTTTGTTATTTTTGGAATAAATTTGCATAAATTACCATAATTAATTAATGGAGAACAATTTCAAAATTCTGTGTACAAATTTAGTGTACCAATGTTAGCTCTACCAGATAAAGCAAACCAAATCAAAATCGGTCGAGAAATGAAAGAGAAGAAGCATTTTTTGTGATTTCGAATAAATTTGCATAAATTAGCATAGATAATGAATTTCACAATTCTGTGTAGAAGTTTTAAATCCCCCTCCTAGCCAAAACATATGAAACAATCAGAATCAAAATCGGTTGAAAAATAACGAAGAAGAAGCATTTTGAAAACTGTGGACGGACGGATGGACGCCACGGCATGGCATAAGCTCATCAGGCCCTTCAGGCCGGATGAGCTAAAAACTACTGTAATTGTACAGCACAACTCAAAGAAGATCAACTTTGCGCACTTAAAAATTGATATTAGTTTTTCTATAGCAGTGAGAAAGAGGGCCACAATCTCTTAAATATATAAGTGCTTCCATTATCCGAATCATTCTGTACATTCATTTCAAGGGTAAACCTGTATACAACATAGCATAAAATAATAATCATTGGCTATTAAAGACACATCATTAGTGCTCATATAAAATATTATTAAAGAGAAACATATCAATATAGGGCCATGTCTTATTAAGCGTGGCGATGGATACAAATCAATCGCAAGTTTGCAGTCTCCTAACTCTTATGAACATAGTTGCGATTGATATCAATTGCAAATAAGTTGCGAATGATATCAACTAATATAAGACGGAGCCCAATACAGAAATAGATAGAGCAGCTGCCACAGCAGGCTATTTTTTCATATTTCGAAAACATTTTCTGACCTGAAAGGAATCTTCTCGAGGCGTTCAGGTTTGATGCCATACTCTTCGCACATTTCGGAGGTTGGCTTGCACTGGTCAAACTCCAAGAGACTCTGTACCTACAGTGTACAAATATTTTACAAAGAGCATTGGTTTATTAAAGTCATAGAGAGAAACACCTAGCGCAAGATTTGTTACACTGTCTCTGATTTGTAGCCGGTTCAGATATTTTTTACAGTGCCCCATTCCCCCCATATCCATTTAAAAACTATTACCACAATATATTTACTAGAAGATGAGTAGCAGCCTTCTAGAGGATACTTTTGATATATGTTAAATAATACGGGATGCATTTTCAACACATACATATATTCAAGGTAATTAAAATTCCCAGTTATGTAGATATGAATTGTGAATTTGAATGAAAGCACAAATATAAATTTATGGCAGAACACTAACACTATATGGCATTATGAATAATTTCATACATCTACATTGCTTTAAAAACTAATAATTATGTCATGGAAGCTGAAAAAGAAAAAGAAATATAACAGCCTGCTCTTTCTTTCACACACTTAGAGAAAGAGAAAGTAAGAGAGAAAAAATAGATATGGTAAAATATATACACAGAATGAAGGAAATAAACAGAAAGGTGAGCGAAAATAAAAGATAGATAGATTGATAGAAAGAGAGTTAGAGAGAGAGAGAGATAGAGAGAGAGAGAGAGAGAGAAAGAGAAAGAGACAGAGGAAAAGAGAGATGGACAGACAGACAGAGTGAGAGTGAGGGACAGAGAGAGACAGAGAAAAAAAGACGAACAGACGAAGTGAGTGAGAGAGAGAGAGGGAGAGAGAGAGAGAAAGACAGACAAGTAAACAAGACAAACACATAGATAGGAAGAGGCCACATACCTGCTTGGATCCAAAGACATTAGCAACGTTTTCTCTCATTGTTGAAGTTCCATTGGTAGATACAACCAAAGATTTCTTCCTGTCAGAAAAACCATGACAACATAATACTACTAATAATGTTCATTTAAACTGAGCTACATTAAGAAGTACCATATTGCTCATAATGTTATAAACCTAAGAAAAAGACACAAAACAACTAGCTCTATGAAAAAAGATGGGTCTTCATTTTTGTTTTATGTGGACAGATTTTCTATTGTACAACATTACATTAAAACAATGAAACTTTGAAAAGATACAACTCACCTATACCTGACAACTTACAAGAAATTTTTAGTTTAAATAGGCTTTGTGTTTGACACTGTAGGTTGACATTAACACCTATGTAGTTCATGCTTTGCTCATATACTAAAAGCAAACCTGTGGCCCCATCATGAAATACCCCTAGTCTATCGGAGAGCCTTCGGGTGAGGGAAATGTAAGATAATGACTTTTCATATGGGGGAATGGGTGGACAATGCAGAGCATTACATAAGACAGATTAATCATATAACTGGTGATTGACAACACCTGTCATTGGGTAAACACCTGTATGGTGTCGAATTACCCATGAGAACCCACTCATATGTGTCTTTAAGCAATCTCTATCAAAGTATCAAAGGGCAATCCAACACTTCTAATAAGTTCATTTGAATGAAAGCATAAAAATCAGAGAAACAGAATGGCGAAAGTTTGAAATAAATCGGATCAATATTAAGAAAGTTATGAGTGTTTGAAATATGGGATCATTACAGCTGTGCGAATCTCAAATTGGCAATTTTGTCAGTGGATTGTGAAGTAGTGACGGATTATTCTCCCATTTGTTGTGTAGAAAAATATCACTTAATTTTGTTTTTCACCCAAGTGCCTTCACCCTCGGGGCACTACTCAAAATATATCATGGAGAGTACATTATTACAGGTCCTCTAAAAAGAATAGACCATCCCGAGTCATACATTTATGACTGAAAAGTTGAAATTTTAGTCCTTTTGTGTATTGGAGCAAATGGGAAAGTTGACCGCCACTAGGTCACATAGACATTATCAAATCAGCCAATTTGAAGAGCCCATACCTATAGTAATTGCAACTTTAAACATTTGTAACTTTCTAATTTTTGGTCCGATTTTATTCAAACTTTCATCAGTATGCTTCTCTGATTTTTCTGCTTTATTCTAGACAAGTTTGCTATCAAGATTGGATTCCCCTTTAAGGTCAAGGTGTGCATAGTTTCTGCTTGATAAAGTACATACCCTTTGTCTGTTTGGTTAGTGCATGTTAACTTGACTCCTGACGCTATGATGCAGTACGCTTGTAAAACTTGCACCATCTTGGTGAACTCCTAGGAAATAGAGAACATAAAATAACATGAATCTTTGTTTTATCGTTCAAACACAGACAACACCGACATCTTTGTTGGAGGTATTTTGGTAGAACTATAAGATAAAATGATTGGCAACTGGTTCGTTAGACTTAAAAATATACATTTTATTTCCAGAACAACAGTATTTGGCACAACCCACTACATAGCATTGCATTTATCATTAATACAACCAGCAGTTCGAATAATCTGAAAATTGTTGATCTCAATTGATGAAAGTTAAATTCTGACCACAGTTGTAGTGTAGATATTATAACATCAAAATATATTTGTGAGAGAAAGTGAAGTGTAAGACTATAATATATACTTTGATTATGTTTGGAACAAATTGGATGCATGGCCAGAAAATATTCCTAAATCTGAGATAAATCAAAGACATTTTATGTAGTGGAGCCTTTACCTTTTTCAAGTTTCTCTGGAATTCCTTGTGTCTGACTGGAAGGGTTGAGAAGAGATTCTGAAGTGTAACTGTTGTTCCTTGCTGTAATCAGAAAGTGAGAGAGAGATGGAGGGAGGGAGGGAGAAAGAGGTAGGGAGGGCGGGAGTGGGGAGAGAGAGAGAGAGAGAGAAAGAGAGGGAAAGAAGGGGAAAGGGAGGGAGTGGGAGAGAGAGAGAGAGAGAGAGGAAAAAAGTGCATCAACATACATGGGAATCAATCATATCGTCGCTGTTTTCACGAAGTGACGGTAGTGAAAAAAAATTGCATTCACTTTGCGTTACGATTTTCCTCACTACCGTCACTTCGTGAAAACAAGGACGATATGTATCAATATTTATTTTTCTAATGTCAGGAAATTGTCATTAAATTTGATATGCTATAGTACCATACATCAACATTTTTTTTAAATTTTTTAATTTGTTTGTTTACACGATGGGATCCAGGATGGTTGGTTGAGGGGAGGGGGTTAGAATTCTCTGACCTCTTTGGTTATGACATGGATGACATATATTCATACATACCTGTCGCGGACAAGGTGATTGTTTGAGGATCTTGCCATCATGATCATACACCAGCTTGGTTCCCACTGAAGCAGACCGGTGACATGTCACTATAGTCAGGTCACTGCCATTAAAGGAAAGTGTGTCATTGGATGCAAAATAGGGTAACCACTCCAAAGGACACATACTTCCTGGTACAGTTCTACTTGATTTTTGTTGAAAATATCTTAAAATGTCAATAAATCACTTCATTAGGGCTCTCTTTCCACTTCCTGAAACATATGATTAGATACGACTTATGTAAGAAAGGAAAGATTTTTTGGAGCCAGCACTATCTTGAAGGACACATAATAATATAGTTCCCGTGATGATCCTATCTCAGTCTTATCTGACCTTATCTAATCAAATCTAATCTCACCAAATTAAATTTTAATCCAGTCAAACATCATCTTACCTATAATACAATCTAATCTAATTTATTTTACGATAATCTGATCTGATCTACCGTAATCTAATAAAATCCAATCTTATCCAATCGTTTCTAATCTAATCTGACCAAATCTAATCTAATCCAATTAAATCTAATCTTAGCTAATCTCAACGACAGGTGTATCAGTGATCCTACCTCAGTGCACAGAGTGAGCTGAGAGCCTCTCCTCTGAAACCAAACGTATCTACAGTGCTCAGGTCTGAGAAATCATGAAGCTTGGAGGTATGGTGCTTCAAAGCTGATCAAGATTAAAACAGATATTGTTGAATTTAGGGTTTTTCTGCAATATGCAAGCTGCAGTATAAAGCACAGACTCCACAGAGTACAAAGTTAAGAATGGAGGTGGGGTATACAAAACCTTTACGAGAAGTGTGGGAGAACAGGAGAGAAATTGGGAGGATAAAAAGGGGGACGAAATAGAGAGAGAGAGAGAGAGAGAGAGAGCACAACACATTTCAAACAATCTCTCTTTAATAGATTTTTAAAATGTAAATAATATATAGTGATTGATTTTAAATACCTACACATGAATAATGTTAAATGTTACCAATACTGTTTGAATGAATGATTGTAACAAATGAAATATAATGTTATGTAATGGAGCTCATATGTATATGTAAACATGCACAACTCAGCATTTTGGCTGTGAGGCATTGTTTTTCTAATAAAACCATTATTGAATTGAATGAATTGAACTCATCTTAACTACTACCAGGTAATCAGACCTCTACTCCTAAAGTAAAACAGTTTGAAAAAAATCAATGTTTAAAGCTGGGGATGTGAAAAAGACATAGAGGGATAGAAGCATTCAGAGCTTATACCATGTCTCCTTTACCAGTTTCTATTTTTAAATGTTGACTTACTGAGTCCTGAGAAGTTGCATTCCTGTACTCCTGAAGCATTGTCGGATACCTCCAGACTCTCACTGCCATAATCCTTCAATTTTATTTCTACCATAAAGAGAAAATAAAGGTTTACTGTTATATATTAATTTCTGGCATTTATGAGAGAATAAAAAGAAATTTTGGTTTTAGATGATGTGATTAAATACTACAGCACACAGAATAAAAGAAAAAGAATAGCCAAACAACAGCTTTCCACAGAGACAATAGGGGAATTTTGCAACAATTACTTCCTTTCCATATTTCTACTTTGTAATATTTTGTGTTGTTATAACAATTGTGTACTAAACATTAACCTTTCATATGTTTCTGGAACATGAACATGAAACATAAATAAATTAGATTCCTTGAAAAAGAGTGCAATTTAGGGAATGAAATGTTAACAATTAATAAATAATGAGAGAATGATATCACAGTCCCATGACCAAGTCATAAATTTGTCTCAAATACATCAATCATCATGTTTACCAATAAAATCATTAATCTCATTAGCTGTCTAATCATTTTTTTTGTGTTTTTTGTTGTTGTTGGGGGGGGGGGGGGTGTCTGTTCTTAGTCGTTTTCATATTTATTAGAAAGCAATTTCTTTTGGACCAATTACTTCCTTTCCATATTTCTACTTTGTAATATTTTGTGTTGTTATAACAATTGTGTACTAAACATTAACCTTTCATATGTTTCTGGAACATGAACATGAAACATAAATAAATTAGATTCCTTGAAAAAGAGTGCAATTTAGGGAATGAAATGTTAACAATTAATAAATAATGAGAGAATGATATCACAGTCCCATGACCAAGTCATAAATTTGTCTCAAATACATCAATCATCATGTTTACCAATAAAATCATTAATCTCATTAGCTGTCTAATCATTTTTTGTGTGTTTTTTGTTGTTGTTGGGGGGGGGGGGGGGGTGTCTGTTCTTAGTCGTTTTCATATTTATTAGAAAGCAATTTCTTTTGGACCAATGTTCTCCATTCCATTAGTTTAATAAGTACACATTACTTTTTTAAATTGGCTTAGTTTTAATTAATTTGCCATGATTGAAGGATTAAACCATCTTTATTATTATTTTGTTGCTGTCTCCTTGAACTCCTTCACACTTTCCTAGTAAGTCCTGTATCCCTGATATTAAAAAAGAGGGTCATGCATGATTCCTATGTCTCTTCAAAAAATGTGAAACTTAAGAAAGTATAAAACTTAGAAGGTACATACTGATAATGATTACATTTTTTACAAAATCAAAAGTTAATGGTCTCCAACAAACTCTTAGAAATATTTTTTAATTTCAATTTTAACATACTCAATACATTTGTGAAAGAGTTTAGTCATTTAAAAAAAAAAACTAACCAATGATAGTAGCTCCGGCATCTAAACTATTCTCAACAAGTTCTTTGATGGCTGTGGCAAGATTCAGGACAACTTGGCCGGAGCAGATCTGATGGACTGACCGCCGGTCAATCGCCTTCACTTTTCCAGCCACTGCCATGTTTGGTTATTTTGTAACCTGTACATATTAGATGGAAGGATTAATATAAAGAAATGGGAACAACTCATTTTTATAGGACATGCCATAGACTACAGGTAGTACAGACACATCTGTTTCTTCTATAAATGTAATGCTTCCTGGGAGAAATTTCAATTTCAATTGTTTAAACATATTGTTGGCTTACACCCAGTGAATAAGATCAATTGATCGATCTGTACCGGTAATTGAAAAACAAGTCAGAAAAAAAAGTTTCTGTATCTGTTTCAGTTGCGTCGGTATACTCAGCCTCTCAGGATTAACTGTACTTCACCAACATTTTCAATTTGTACAAAGTTTATATAATTATAGCAGGGGAAAGAAGACACCTATATGTATAGCTGTGCTATTGCAAATGCAATGCATGGAGTGGACACAATACTGACAAATGAAATTTGTTTAAAACATTATTTATCAAAAAAAAAAAAAAAAAAATCAAAAATCAAAAATGAAATAGATCTAGATCTACTGCACGTACGCGTACGCCTGTAGATTCTACGACTAGTATGAGCCTTGGCTTTGGCGCTGGCTGTGCAGAAACTAAGTCCGAGTCTAATTTAGTCCAAGATTCTAGAAAATCTAGACTAAATTAACAGTAGATCTAAACTATTAAATTACATCTTACCTAAATTAAATTTTGAAGTTTTTAACTTAAGTTTAATATCATTAAACTTAAAACCTTATCGACTTTATCATGAAATAAGTTAATCAAGTTTTAACTTTAGTTTTATCAGTTTAATAAACTTGATCAACTTATTTCACGATAAAGTCAATATTCGATAAGGCCATGATATTTACACAAACAATTTCATAATGTTTATTATCTTGATGCATAATGTGAGCGGTTGATCACGATCATAATTAGAAATAGATCTAGCTCTAAAACAAATGAAAAACAAACAAACCAAACAAGACTGAAAGAGAAGACGCCTCATTTAATGCATGGGACCGAAGGTGAGAGTTTCAGATCCATCGTCAAGCTTGACCTCAATAATTAGTCAATGCGATGCTAGCGATTATTGACAATTTCAAAGTAAATGAAAGTACCGGTACATTGATGAGAAGAAAAATATTTAGACAGAATTACCTTCAACAAGTTCATACAGCTAGTTTGACGTCATTTATCGAATTCAGGAAGAAACATGTTCACTGCACACTTCAAATTTGGACAAGATTCCCCGCGTCAACAAGATACTAGTCTACTTGTCAGACGCGATCCAGGGGTGGGGGACACAGAACTTAAGAGTTCTGTGGTGGGGGAGGGGCAGTTGTAAAACTACAAGCATTCATGACCAAGCTGTAAAATTGCAAATATATGTATATAAAAGAGAATAAATTACCATGTTTTTTTTTCTTCTTCTTCTTCTAAACTCATCAAAAGAAAGCCATTGATGAATGGATCGAGTGCAATTCCTGACATAGCAACAATGACAGGGTCCTGGGAACGATTTTTTCACCGGAGCCACTGAGATATATATATTGCGAAATTTTCGCAACGACTCAGCCAGCCGTTGAATAAGCGGGGGGGGGGGGGGGGGGGGGGGTAAGAGGACATTTTTTTGGGGGGTCCCCAAAATCTCGCAATATATCTCCATAATTTGAAAATTTGGTCGATCGGTATTGGGGTGGGGTAAGGTCTGTCATTTTTGGTCACCAATTACCACAATTTTTTTATTTTTTTATTTTTTAATAAAAAAAACGCTTCGAGGGGTAATTTTATATGATTTTGTGAAAGAAACGTTATAATTTTGTATATATACAGTAAATATATCATACCGAAAAAATTTGCAGGGGGTGCTGTGCCCCCCCCCCCCTGGAAAAATTCTGTGGGTGCTGCAGCACCCCCAGCATCCCCGCTTCCCAGGGCCATGAACATTGACCACATTATTTTGATGTATTGTCCCTAAAGATACTGAAGAGGTTCTTTCTCCTTGTCTGGGAGGACAAGCATTTTCATTGATGCTCATCAAACTTCTTAGAAGCAGGCTAGCTTCATCACATCCCCTTAAAGTTCTCTTTCAACTTTTTTTAAAAGCGAAAATCACTTTATGTCGCGTTTCCAGGATACCAGCCAACATCTAAATGTCATAGATAAGCACAAAAAATAAAAACAAAACATCAAACAAATGTACGTAACAAATAATAAAAACATAATCAGACTCGATCTGTTTCATCACATATTTATGTATTTATTTGTCACTTTTATATACTACACATTCAGGCATAGTTTAAGCACAATTTTAGCATGTATATAGGCCTACATTATGCATGACTATAAATAAACTGTCAGGGATTGTTGTACATGCATTATCGAGCACCAAATAAATTACAAACCTTACACTTCTTTTAAAAAGAAAGTTCATACTTCAATGATTATATTTGTCTGAAACAGAGGTTAATGAGAAAGTACTTTATCTGCCTCATAATGGAAAATCATATGTAAAATAATCATATTATGTTCTAATGTACTACTATTTTCATTACTGCACTGGAAAAACAAAGTTCATTAATTGAACACATTAAAATTGTAAAGTAAAATAGATGTGCTAAAAAGGCTGCAGCTATCATTATTACCGGTACCGGTATATTGAAATGTTTTAGATCATGTATCTCATCCAAAAACAAATTAGCTCACTTAAGAGACTTGTCAATGTTTTTCCTAAGTGTATATATTTTTGTTCAATTTTGTTTACACTATTCAATATCATTGTAAATCAACCATTATGTTGTTTCCTGAACTTTACGTGTTGTTGTTTTTAAACCAAATAAATAAATAAAATAAAATAAATAAATAAATGATCGGGTGAATATTAAAATGTTAAGAATACAGTACGGTACTAAGACATTTATCTCATCCTTATTGCTCAATTGCACTGCCTATATGGCCTTACAAGTACTAATTCACACGGCAAACCGTTCAGCTACACAGTACTGAATACCTAGCTATATATCAAAATAAATACTGAATACACACTTTCATCACATTGCATGCTATATTATAAAGACATGTTTCGGCACACCAATAGAGTTACATAGTAAAATATACTTCTTATTCGGCCACAGAGATAGAGTTGACTTTGGTGACAAGCTTTGTGCATATTTGAGCTACATTTATAAGAAGTTAATAGTGAACATATGAAGTTAAATCATTGGTTAAGAGTACTAGTTGAATTTATGCAATGAATCATATTTACATATGTATGTGTATTCATCTAAATGTATTTCAGAATGTGTTTGGCATTTAAATAAATTGTTTGATTGCCATATGCTATAAAGTACTCTATCCTCGATCTTCAAACCACTAGTGGGTGTTCACTCTATATAATTAAAGTAATAAGACTTGACACCCTTTTGGCTATTAACAGACATTTGAAAGTGCTATATTTACTTTATAACAAAATTAAAGTCATGAAATTAAGTTACTCTAACATACTTTCACTGATAATAAAACATGATCAGTACTCTCATTATCAATAGCATATTAACAGTAACAAACAGCAGCTACATATCATATTATCAGCCAGGAACATATAACAAGGTGGTTCAAATATTACAAAAGTTGGTACCGGTATCTATTTATCCCAAACCCTGCCACAAATCAAAACTCCAAACTGAAAACAAATCCTTTCACCTTTATCACCATTTTTTCTTTTAACTATATCCCCCACATATTTGAAATTTCTTTCGGCCCATCAATTCACATATCTGCATTGTACAGTGTATATAGGATAGATATCATTTGTTCTGGTAAAATGAGCTTTTGTTTGTTTATATACTCTATTTACTTCATAGATACATGTATATTATAAGGGCAATACTATTCATTTAGTTGCTACATAGGTATTCAATTTCATCTTCCTTGATTATACATCCTGTTTGGAAAGGAGACAAACAGGATGGCTTGAAGTGCAGTTGGAATATCCTGCTTAACTGTAAGCAACTTGATACAATGTACATGACTGAAGTAATAAGTTATAAGAAACAAGGAAAAGGTCTTTATAACTGAAGAGGAAACTAGAGTGTGGATCTGCATGCAAAGGCCTACATTCAGTCAGTCAAGTACGTACCAGTCCAGCTGAATAATGATATTTATGTCGCAATCACCAATGAATCAAAATCTGTGTGTTCATGTTGGCAGATGAACTATAAACTATTTCAAAAACCCTATAGACAGGAAACATAAATGTATCTTACATCTTATCATAGTTGGGCATATACGAAGAGACATTGTGTGGCAAGTAACATTATTCCCCTTTGGTCAATTTTAAACAGCATATATACAAGTACCAGAAGCGAAATGAATCTTAACTGTTATACACATATTTGGACTGACAGAAAGTGTACTAATGAAAAACAAATCATATTAAAGCAGGCAAGAATGTGGTCTCAAGGAAATAAATACATAATTCTCTACCCTTGTAGTAATTCCCTACACTAATCCATTCATCTTACATTGATGTTTTGAATCTATGCTCTGAGGTGAATCTGGAATTAAAATGTATGCATGATAGTGATTGTTTTGTTCTTCTTTTTACTTCAACAGGAGTGTCCATTCATAATAAATATTGTCAATTTTATTTTGCTATAAACAACTCAAACATTTAAAATATTTCTTAGTACAGAAAAGAAAACAAATGGAGTTACGCTGGTCTCAAAAGCTGTTTAAATAATTTGAACAAATACAAACAAAATTAAAACATGCAGACCCTGTGCACCTGAATACTTTCAGCCATTTAATGTAGTTTAAATATGGGTAAGTATGTATACAAATTATGACAAAATCTTATCAAAGTTTTGAAAATAAGTTGTTATATTGAACAGTCCAATATCTACCGTTAACATGATTTTCGGGCTGATAAAGTTTGATGTCAAACAAGTGGAAGACATTTATAAAAGCACACTATTAAACAATGGGCTAAATCATGTTCAGTGATGCACAACCAAGCCAGATGAACACCGGCCTGTGAAGCAAATTGAATACAGCTTTCATAAGCTCACAAAATATACAGGAAATCTATGTCACAAAGGAAATATTTGTTTTTTCTTCCAAAATTAGCATAGCTTCAAAATACAAAATCATTTCCTTCCTTTTCATTTTTATCCCAAGAACATTTTCATGCCGAATGAACTGGAAAGAAAACTTTCAGATAATAGAGACAGTCATGTAGATTACTCTTGAGATGCTATGTTCACTTGACTGATGGTATCAGCAAGCATGTCGAATGTGCTGCCCCCAATGCTAGCCTGCAGAGAGTGCTCGTTCCAGACGACCAGCAGTCCGTCAGCACCGACGGAAGAGAGTTTGGTGACGGCCTCCCTGCCTCCAGTGTGGATGAGGAGTTGGCTGTGCATGGGTAAGGATGAGAAAAGTTGTATAGTTTAGCTTATATTATTCAACATTTTCTTATTCAACATGTTCTTTTTTTTGTACAGTATAGGCTTGCGGTTACACCCTCTCTTACATGTACATGGTGAAACTGCAAGCCTACTGTATATTCACATCACCATGCAAGTCGATACTTATAAGCAGCATCTATTTTCTTATTCAATGGGGATAAAATGCAACACTGTATACGCATCGTGATGACGGGTATTTTGTCAAGATATGTTCTGTTGAGGGAACATGAAGGAAAACCAAAACAAAACAAGACACCCCCACCACCAATAAGAAAGGGGTATAAGCCTGTATATTAGCACTCATGATCCCCCCCCCCTCCCACAAAACAAAAATGCCCTAACACCGGTAGGAAGGAATTCCTTTAAATGCTGTGAGCGTCGAAATCGGCAGCCTAGCATAGCCGGGTAATGTTGTAGCGCCTTGAGGACCTTGCAAGGTCGATAGGTGCGCTATATAAGAATCCAATATTATTTATTTATTATTATTATATGCTACATGTATATTGCAGTGTATAAGCTTGGAGTCTAGCGCCACCTAGCATGCTCACCTTAGGGGATTCCCCACTTTCTTTTTAATACTGGTTAAACTTTTCATGACGAAAGTGAACAAAGTAGTACAAGTTTTCAGTGACTGAATGGCTACATAATGGGATACAAACCTTCACAATACTTTCAGGAAACAAATGAAACTTAAAAGAGAAAACAAAATAAGTACAAGAATCTTGGATAGTCACTTACACAATAGAGTTTTGATGAATTGAGGTCTTCTTAGAATCGTCTTCGACTGTGGCTCTCTTGTCCAAACTCTGAAACATTGACATTGCACTACAAGAGACAGAAGAAAGAAACAATAAAATTATGAAATAGGTATCAGGATTTATCAAATGCAATTATGTAAGGACACTACTAAAGTGCATAACCTCTAATTAATAAGGTCTGAAACTTTATTGACAACACTAATCAGGACTACACACCCTCAAGAAAGATTACAGAGTCCTTTTCAGGACTCCTCTTTCCCCCCTCTCTCTCACATGGTGCTACCGCCAGCCCACTGTATAACACTAATCATTTCTTTCCATTGACCTAGACAAAAATTGTGCATGTTTTAAGCTTGCATGATCAGTCCATATTATTATCCACATGTTTTTCTATATCATAACGTTCTATTAGAAAAATTGTGTTTTTGTTGCCTACCTTCATCATAAAAAATGCTATAAATGCAGAGGTGTAGAGAACACTGTGATATGTGTATGTTTTGCTTCAATATTGATTTTTTTTTCCCTTCACAATTGAAAAGTCAATTCAAGAAAACTTAGGTAGCATATTTCACAAGAGGGAATGAATATATTTATCTTTGTCAAACTTACCTTACTTTCTCTTCAATCCTCTTTCTGGAGAAACCAACTCTCCCCTCGAAGGTGATGTTGTTACTGTCATCAACACTGAACCGCAGCAGCCAGCAATCATGACCCTACAAGATCGACAAGAAGAACATAAACAGTTAGAATGTTGTCATATTTTCATCTTGATTCAAATTGATAAAATCATTACATGAGCCTCGACCAAATGTAGCAATTACTGAAAGAAATGACTATATAGGTACTTAAATCCAATGCATACTTCTAAAGAAGGTTATTTAAAAAATGATCTTTTTTATATCAGAAGCTGAGTTTTTTTTCTTCTAAAGTTAGTGCACAAGGGTATAATTTACTTGATCTATAAGCAAGAACCTGATCTGATGCTTTTGAACTTCAACAAGTCATTTCACACCTGCTTCTCATGATCCATTTGTCATACACTGTGGGATACATTTGTAGTGTGCGAATGTTAAACACCAAAGGTAAAATCCAGTACAGAATTGCAAATGGCAATGATACTTTGTTTCAGATGAGTTATCCTCCCAAGGAATATGGTCAACAAAAATTTTAACATTTTCATCATGATTCTCATTTTCAAAACCATCACTGCCACAACCGCCACTACTAACACTACCACCGACATCACTACCACCACCCCCACCACCCCCATCATCACCATCACCACCAACACCGGTCACCATTATCATCATCATCAGTATCGTCCGTTTTCACCCCACAACCACCTCCGGCATCAACATTACAATCATTATCATCATCATCATCATCATCACCACTGACTTCATCATCACAACTATCATCATCCATCTTCAACCCACCTTACCACCACCTCCAGCATCATCATCACCACTGATTCGGTCATCATAATTATCATCGATCGTCACAACGATCATCATCATAATCATGCATCCATCTCCACCTTAATTACCACCACCTCCAGCATCATCATCATCATCACCACTGATTTAGTCATCATAATTATCATCGATCATCACCACTATCATCATCACCATATATGGGGACTCTTGGGGAGTAAAAAAACACCAAGAGGTTTTCTTCAAGCACTTACTCCAGCTACAATACTGTCAGGTCCCACCCACTGCAGGCTGTGGCAGGGAAGATTCTTGAGTTTAGTTTGGCTCTCTGCAAAGTTGGCAGAAGCATTGACCATGTTGATGGTGCTGTCGTGGCTCACCCAGGCCAGACGGTTACCAGTCGCATCAAAGGACACACCATGGACCCATCCACCTAACAAGATTATACAAAACAAAAAACACTAAGCACAAAACATTGCAGGTATCCTTGGAATTTAAAAAAAAAAATCTTCTTGAGCAATTATATAGGCATCATATCATGCAGTTATATGTGGTTCAGCAAGGCATTTTAATATCTACATTGCTCCTCTCCACCCACATGTTAATTAATAGGGTACCTGGGGGGTGTTTCATAAAGTTGTTTGTAAAGTTACGCATGACTCTACGAACGACTTGTATATGAAAAGCCAAATGGGATGCTCAATCATTATTAACTGCATCAACTAAAGTTGAACTGTGCAGATGTAGATTAACATTCTTATTATAGCAAACATTTTTAATGCAAAGTATATTTGTTGCCATAATATAATTGAGGTTATTGGATATATCAGAAGAAAACTTTGGGCATCCTCTCTGGCACTTCATATACAAGTCGTTCGTAAAGTCATGCCTAACTTTACGAACTCTTTATGAAACACCCCCCTGGTACGATGCTAACTTCAATGTGATTACATTAGCGTATCGGCTCCCGTGCAAGGTGACTTTAATAGATGGGATGCTACCCATATGAGGGGAGAGTATGCACTGTAACTTGCGGAACTGTGATTGAATCAAGTGACAGGGCTAATAAAATACTGTAAGTGTTTATGTGTGTGTGTGTGTTTTTGATTAGGTTTTTACAGTCCTGTATCGATCAGATATGATAATTAATTTTTGTCTGGGCACTGACCTTTCATCCAAAAAGACATGACTCAGTTTCAAACCGCGGGTGCGCCCGAGTCAGTTTGTAGGTGAAGACAGAGAGCTGACCAAGTGAATGGATGCATTTTGTTGGCTATATATTTTAAAGGCATTGTTTAACAATATTAAATCTGAGATGCGCGACCCTACGTGTTATCAGTGTCTGTGATATGGTGTAATATTGAAACCCTAAAAATATTGCGCTTCAAAATGATCAAGAAATGCCTCAAAAAAGTAAAAATCTTTGAGTGACCGGTTTTACCATACTCTTTTTCCCCAATAGACTGCAGTGTTATGAAAATCGTTTGGCAAACGGTTTTCAAAATTTGTAACTCCAATCATAAATATCTTGATAATCAGACAGGCGATCGGCTTGTAAAAGTCATGGGGTTCCTGACTGACCTAAAGGTTTATAATTATCATTGTAGCATGAGCTAAATCCAGGACTTTGTTTCAGAATCTGAGACAAAGTTACCGGATCCCTTTAACTGGTAAGGTGCTATTTAAAAATCAAATTTATTTATTATCATTAACATACCACTTCCTCCAAACTCCATTAGGCATGCACCAAGGGGTAGCTTGGAGCCCCATACGTTACCGCTTGGTTTCGCCTCTACATCCTTCACATAGGCAGAGAACACCCTGTTGAAAAAAGAAGAAGATGATTTTTTTAAATTTAAATGATAGGATCAATAAAAGCGTTCCTGCATTCACTTTCATAAGCTCTGCATAAACACTTTTATGCATTACGTAGAACAGGAAAGTTCATGAAGTGCAAATGAGAAAACAGATATCAAACAACACAAATCAATGTTGATACTCTCACATTTCTATATCTTATAGAACAGAGCTCAGTGCATAATATGTATAAGTCCTTTGTGGCATGCAGTTGCCATTCATCGGTTTACCGCGCCGTATCTAAACAAGAATTTTTGATTACAGAACAATTTTTTAAAGCAGAAACATGGCACTGTATAACTGCTGTCCGTCATCATCACCACCATAACCATCATACGTCATCATACTGACCTGACTTTGAAGTCAGTTGAGCCACACGCCAGGAGAATGTTGTTGGGATGCCAATCAACAGTGGTGATGGTTGAACGGATCGGCTTCTTAATGTGCTTGCTCACCCACCTGAAATTGCAATATAAATGCTGCATTAAAATAAAATCTTAACTCAGAGTAAACTACCGGTAATAGGATTTCAATTTAATAAACAAAGGAAAAAAAAGACTAACGATTTTGTGAATTATCAATTAAAATTTGAGAAAATATATTGCCTTTTTTAATACTTTTTTTAAATATACATGTACATATACATACACATGTATGTGGAGGCCAATTTTCTATGTTTTGAATATGGATCAATAAAAAAATCTATCCATCTATCTATCTATGATGGTAGAACACAATGTCATAATGCACAAGTTATTTTCTATCAACAAGGATAAATATATTGTATAGCGCTCTCTCTCTCTCTCTCTACATGTACCGGTATGTGTCTATCAACCTCTACAGCCCACGACAAATGCATAAAGAAGACCTGTACAAGTAGAACAGGAACAAAAACAAACACAATGTTGCGGTCTAAAAAAAAACAGCATCCTCTTAAACCGATTTCCAATTTTAGTCCATGCAATATGACAAGAGAAGAGAAGGAAAATATTATATGCAAATAGGTAATTAATGCTCTATTTCAAATCCGATGAAAAAGGTTAGTTAATATGTTAATATAAATGTTAGTTAATGCCCCAAAATGACATACAACATGAGTTTATAATAGCCTTATCCAATTGATATGAAACATAAAAAAGAAATGAAACAGAAAGGTGAAAAAGAGGTGAAAAATAGGAGAAATTTTGACCGAGGTGACCTGAAACAACCCAACAAATGTATGACACATCATCTGCTTGGAGCCAGAAGGGTGTTACTTCACATACTCAACACAGAGTTAACGCCCTCCTGCCTCTAAACGGACGATATCGTAGTGCAATGTAGTAACCCCTCACATGGAAAATTCATGTATGATCATTCTTACCGGGCCAATGCATGCTGTTCAATCAATGTGCCATCGATGTGCTAAATTACCCAAGATGTAAAGAGTGGAATAAGATGTGAGGGCGACATCTTGAAAGAGGTATATGTTTTTATGGAACTGTTTGAATACCAACGACGGGATTCTCTCTTTCAGACATTTCAATTTGGTAGCGAAGATTTTTTTCCCTTTAGCTCTTTTGTTGTTTTAGGTATAATTATACATTAAAAAAAAATTTAGTGTTAGAAGAAATTTTACATATTTGTATTTATTCACAATTAGTATCAACACATTAAATCATTATAAATGCACATACTGTATATAGATGGGAAATGCTAATCTCTTGAGATAAACGTGTGAAATTTGATCAATTATACACTGAACGATCATGCTTATTGTGATACCAGCCTAGAGTCTATCTCATTCAATGTCTCTTCTAGTATGAATGCACACAAGAAATAATAGTCTAACCAGTCGTGGTCTTTATCAAAATAACAGATGGAGATCAGTCTGGAACCGCTACCAACAGCAAACTTGTTTTCTGCAGATAGAATACAGAAAGTTTAATCTAACAGTGACAGCTGCTAAAGTAACAGTACAGTAAAAGTTCAACATGAGCAAAACACTTATCACTGTATTGGCAAATGTACTTCAATCACTGTATATGGTAAATGAAGAGGAGCATAATACTTTGTGAATCATGCCACTTTATGCATGACAGGAAGGCGCAAACACAGATGTAATCAACATTTTCAAAGTTTTGTCATGAAAGGATTAAAGATAACACAAATTATAATATATCAATGTTATTTTTGTAAATTCTAAACCCTGTACAGGCTGAAATGTGCTACGTAAATGTTGGGAGATAGATAGGGATTCATTTTATGGCTAATCGTACATTTCTGAATGAAGTGAATATTAAGAAGAAAACAAAATTATAAGAGGCGAAATGTTCTCACCCAATGGTGACCAGCGTACACAGGTGGCAGCTCGGTTGATACGTAGGATAACAAGTGAGGGTTTCCACTCATCATTACCATTCTGAATCCATACATAAGCATTACGGTCCTGGAATGGAAATAAAAGACATCACCTCTGTAAAATCACTTGTTATCTGATGTAGTAAGTAAAATGTATACGTCTGTGCACAGCCTCCTAGCTGTTAACCCACCCGTTCAGTGTATTAACTTGACATAGGGCAAAGTGCCTGCGAAAGTCATGGAGGCTGGAGCTAGGAAGAATTTTAAACGGTTTATCTTCTTAAGTTTAGGAAAGTCAAAAATGTATTTCGGTAAGGATACAAAGACTAGTTTTTCAATCAGGCCAGTTTAAAAATAATTATTAAAAATAATTATTTGCTTTATACCCCCCCCCCCCCCCCCCCCCCCTCCCCCTCACTGACCCATCCAATGAGATAAAAGTTAGCATAGTAAAATACAAGCCCGGCAAAGAATTGAAATGGATTAAAATCACAAAATATTCATACAGTGTGTATTGCTGCAACAGTTCTTACAAAAACACAAAAATTTAAAACCTAATCAAATAAACAAACAAAAAACAATAACAACAAGAAGAAACAGCTCTTAAAGATATAATAATGGTTTATCCCTCATTTTTGTTGCAAATATGCAACCACTTAGGCTGGTTTCTGGTGATTTCTTCTACACATCTCTCAAATAATGAGCAAGATGAACACAAACAAAGAAGCCCATCCTCCCCCCCCCCAAAAAAAAAAATAAATAAATAAATAAATAAATAAAAATGTCAGAGGTTGATCAAGATGACGTACAAACAAATATTGGGATTACCTACAACATATGCGAAAGGGGTATTATACTCACAGATCCACATGTGACAATCATGTTGCTTTCGGGTGCCCAGTCAACACTGGTCACTCGCTGGGTGTGCTAGATAGAGATAAAGAGAAGTTAATTTTCATTTCAACATTGTATTTTACTTTACAGATCTGAAAAAAATGAGTGTGACGGAGGCTGGAAAACAGCATCATTTTTGCAAAACGTCAAATTTATCCTATCTTATTCAAAACATTTTCAGTCTACCAGTATCTAAAATTTTAGAGCATTTCTTTAAAACTGATTTGTAAGGCAAGGCATACCTGCAGGCTTGAATAGATAATACATATGAATGTAGATTTGAGACTAAAAGCATCCCCAGAAAGAGGCCGACATGGATCGTGTTAATGTTTTATTTTTAAAATCTCAGACTCTCTAGATGCAACAGAATTAGATCTATTAAAAAATATTGCCACCCAAATGAACATGCGCATACATACCTCATTCAGGGTTTGTGTTTTCTCCCATCCTTCCTCACTCTTTTGATAGATGTCAACCAAACTGTTGTTGGCAGAAATGGCTATTTCTGTAGAAGAAAAAACAAGCAAGCGAACAGACTTGTAAGACATATATTGTATAAACGATAACTGCATGCATGCAGCATATAAATTCAGTGATGATGTCGCAGAGGTCAATTTTGACGTCACATTGGTCTCATATTTATGTTTTCTACCTGTCAAATATATACAAGGCTTTCTAACAAAGATATTGTATAGAGAGAACGATAACGTTTTTTTTAACTGTTATCCATATTCATTAATTAATTAACTGATTTGAGAGCAGAGAAGAACCATGAAATTGAAAGAATATTACACAAAGAAAAAAAACAGCCAACAAAGTATTATATAAAATAAAAGAAAGAAAAGAAAAGTTTTAGTTGCTATCAAATTTCATGGATAAAGATAAGTATAGTAAACTTACGTGTTCGGTCACGGTTCCAAGCATGTGAAGTGATAGGGTCCACCCCAAAACTGAATTTCTCCATCTTTCTGTTTCTGTGGTTGTGTATAATTGCTCAATGATAGAGACACTTTCTAGATTGCTTATCAGGATTCTAAAAAAAGGAGAGACAGAATTAAAAAATGATAATTGATAAACAGCAAATTCAAATACAGATCTTAAGTAGACTATTAAGTTCACTTAAACTTTAAAATATCACTAAGGATTATTTTCAGCTGGAATGCGGTGAAAAGGTTGCACAATGCAACAGGGAGGGGCGGGGGAGATTCCAAACACTGGCTTACCTTTAGGCTTTATAAAGTTTACAATTAACTGATATAACAAAGTTAGATAAAGACTAGTTTAAAATAACTTGTTTTTCTGCAATGGTCAATGCTTAGCCAGGCCCAAGTCTTGATGGTGATCTAACATTAATTATAATAAAAGTAATTATGTTAGTCACCTATGATCTACTGAAGATGTAAAACCAGCACTCAATTCACCACCGGCACTGACTCACTCTCACTCATTCACAGACTAACTTCACTAAGTAAGGAGAAGATTAATTAAAAATGTCATATTACAAATATTTCATTAAAATCAAATGTCTCAACTGGTCATTTGGAGCTGAATAATAATCCAATATTTTGAAGCAATTAAATCGAACATGTCAATGTTTTTGTCAACGTGCAGGTGATCGTTCATCACACGGTTGTAAATACATGGGACTGAACCAAGTTCATTCAGTCCTGCACACGGTTCACTGCAAAATACATTGTTTATTGGTCAGCTAATGACAGTTTGCATTCATATATCATATCACAATTAATCATTATATCATTTAAATATATTATGTTTAGTACTCATACTCACGAAATTTCGTCGCAAGAAATTCGTGGACTCTGGTCAGTCTACACGAATTAGTGTGTTCAGTGCAGAAACATACAGTAGCGAACATGCAAACAGTACACGCACAGTATATCTACAGCGTATAAATTCAGTGTTGATGTCGCCGAGGTCAATTTTGACGTCACATTGGTCTCATATTTGGAATTCCAGAAATCTAGAAAAAACAAAACTTATGTTATCTTTCAATCTATCTCCATCTTCATAAACAGCAACAATATCTGTTTAAACTTAAAGGTAATGTTGATCGGATCGTGCAATTTCAATGCGAAAGAAAGTGAAAATTACAGTTATGTTTTTAATAAAAGGAAAAATTGTGGGATCCAGGGATTGAGAGGTTTGGGGGTTTTGGAAGCATCTCAATGACAACGATTCGCTGGAATTCGAATTTTCAAAATGAAAAGATGCAAATTACTTATAAATTAAATTTAGAGAAACGATCCTTAAACACAACAACTCCAGAAATGAGTGTCATATGCCCGGTACACTTGAATTATTGAGCATCCGTCATGAAAGCCATAATGAGGCCTACAATTAAATATTATCTCACTATTATGGTTAATAGTTTGCCACATTAGCTGAAACAATATAGCTTGTGACAACTGAGATAGATGACTTTAAATGTAAATCATTATATGGATGAGTAACAATTTGAGCTTGCAATTAACGTTGAACCAAATAATAGGCCTATGTATACATGGCAGGCATTAATTTATCATGCTCATGATAAAATTAAAAACCAAAGCTACCATTTTCATGCATCATTGTTATTGTTGCTGATGTTGTTATTATCATTATTATCATCATCATTATCATTATTATTATCATACTTGTTGTTGTTATTATTATTATTATTATTATTATCATTATTATCACCATTATCATCATTCTTCACTTCTTCTTCTTATATTATTATTATTATTATTATCATCATCGTCAGCAACAGACGTGATCATCATCATCATCATCAGTGTTATGTTTGTTTTTAATGAAATCCTCTGATACTTCTTCATTCAGTGACAGATGCAAACTATCAGGCTGGATGAAGATAAAAAAAAATATCATTCCGATTTCCGAGTAGTATTATAAATTCATGAAAATGTAACGCTCCACTGACTCGATGGAAGTGACGGGTCGTTCACGTATGGCTTGATAATCGTGAAGACATCGAATCTATTCTGTGCATTATCTAGTCCAAATCTCATTTATTATACAGTATAGACATTATAGAAATAAGATGTAGGCCCAAGTTATATATTTTCAAAATCTTCGTTGAATTTCAATGGGTTATGGACCCCATCTCTCTCTCTCTCTCTCTCTCCCTTTCTGTGTACGTCTCTCTCTCTCTCTTTCTATTTCTCTCTCTCTCTCTCTCTCTCTTTCTCTCTCTCTCTCTCTCTCTCTCTCTCTCTCTCTCTCTCTCTTTCTCTCTCTTTCTCCTCCCCTCTTTCTTGGAAGTTAACTATTTAACGAGTTATATTAGGGATTATTTCGTTTTTTAAATCCACTCCAATGAGAGAAATTTCCTCTAAATATTATGTTTCAATTACAATTTTGTGAGTGGATTCTAAGTTTTTTTTGCGTGAATTTCCACTCCAACGCGAAATAATCCCTTTATTATGACATTTAAAGGGTGGATTTCCTCTCCCGTATATTATTTGGAGAACAGACTATACCATAGGTCTACAAAACATCACATATAGTGCATATAGTTACGATGATGTGAACAGACCTACTCATTTTTCAGCCTGAATACATACATGGGTTGAAGCCCGTCAGAAATGCCTGAAAATGGTAATAAATTGAGATATCAATTACTTCAGACTCGCTGTGTCTTATGCATTGTCATGCTAATTACGAAGAATCTTAAAGCGGTGTTTATTTGATTAATGCCGATCATTTCGAAAAATACAATTGAGTCAAACTTCATGTTATAGAAACTATTATGAACATGAAATGAGTTATATTCTTGCAACTTTATCAATTAGATTAGAGAAAATCTGTTTGATTAATAATTGATTTGATTGATTGATTGATCAGGTGATTGATGAACATCAATACATCGGTTAAAGGCTTGTGAATGAATGTCCTTTTGCTGATAATATTCATCCAAATGGCTATATAATAATTGGAAGAAGTGAAAAGCGTCAAATGCGGAGCTCCGGGGCCCGGGGGCAGGGAGGGGACACAGGGGCCACACTCGTTCAGGTACCCCAAAAGTGCCCCCTTTTTGCCCCTTTTCCTTTGTGAGAACTTCCCTTCCCCTTCTAATAAGTGTCCTTTTTCATGTGATAAGTGCACCTCTCATTTTTTCATAAGATCCCCATCACTTTCTCATAAACTTCCCTTTCACATCTGCTAAATGCCCCTTTTAAAATCTTAGAAGTGCCCTTCTTCCTTCGACAACTGCACCTTTTCCATTGCAATAAGTGTCTCATTTCCATTCTCATAAGTGCCCTTTCATCTTTTCAGGTACGAGAAGTACCTACCACCTCTGAGAAGTGCCCCCTTACCCCCTCTGAGAAGTGCCCCCTTCACCTCTGATAATTGCCCCTATTCAAATCAGATAAGTGCCTACTCTTCCTTTCTCCATAACATGCACCCCTAATTCAAAGCGGCTTATAGAGCCCCTTTTTCTTTAATTTTCCCTAGAACTCGCTCGCATTTATAGTTGTTATAATTATGTTACTTATAAAATAAATTTTCAGGAGTTCTTCATTAGATTGTGCTTAAAAACCATTAGGGTTTGTTTTTGTCCCCTTTATAAGATGACATTTTTGCTCGCTTGCTTCTCTCGCTCGAAAATTAATATTATAATGTATAAAACTGGTGTTTATCCACTTTGAGGTTTTCCTTTATAGGTGCCCGTTTCTTTCTATTCAGAAAGTGCCCTTTTTGTTGCCCCCTCCCCCACCACACCGATTGGTCTCACATTGACACATCAATTCCCTCATCACATTCATATTTTCTATTTCTATATATTTTCTTTTTAGAATTATTAATTCGACGTTTATAATAAAAGTCAAGCTGATTTTTTTTTTTTTTAAATTATAAAATCTTAGATTGTATAGGCTTACCTACAATGTGTGCGCTATTATGGTTGTGCACCGCGCGCGTTCCGTCCAATCCATCCTTCATAATTATCATACACTTAGAAAAAAGAGAAAGATGTTTCCTTAGCGGTGGGAAGTCATTTAGAAATAATCGGTTATAGACGATTAATTCTCTATAAATATTTTAAGGAGTTAGCGCCAGCAGAATCAATGTGGGGGCCTTTCTGATACATTGCGAGTATGATATTGAGATAATTTGGGTCATTGGTGACGCAATTTGAGAGGATTCATCATCATCTTTAGCTTTAGCAAAGAATTCGACTTCATAGTTTTATAGCCATCTCTTTCGCGCGCTGCAGTCTGTCCGATGTTCTTTAGCTGCATGTGATGCGGTGTCGTCTGCGTGAAAATCTTTGGATCATATTGCTCTTGAAGATACGGATGCCTCTGGATGCATCTGAATACATATAGGTATACTTGTGTCTCCAAGTCTCTAATACATCGCCATCGAAACCCTTTAATTTGTATCTGACCATCGAATCTCTCTGAACGTCAGCCTAAACTTCTTTGGTTAGCTCAAATTAAGACGGGTGGCTTCAATCATTTCAGATACTCTTTATCTACGACATGCAGGTCTGTTTTGAAATTGATGCATTGTGAATACACAATTTGCTGAAAGTTGACAGTGTGTATAAACGCGCTGATGATAATTATAATCAAGACTGATGAACATTGTTTATAGCTGTGCATTTGAGACAACATTCTTATTGGATTATCACATTTTCGAGCGAAGTCGAAAATCATCGAAGGAGCGAATGTATCAGTTGTTTCGTGTGGAAAGACATCTGTTCATCGATATAGCATTTTCCTGACCTGTGGAATAAATCAACACTCCCTGTATGGTGCTTGCGTCAGTGTGGACAGGAGAAGTATTGTGAAGGATAACAAGAAGAACAAAATGAGGATGAAATGAATTAAACAGGGGAAAAATTCAGAAAATCGTCGAAAAGAACACGCAAAAGAAAAAAGCAGAAAAAATAGAAGGGAGATACACTGAAGAGAATTTAGTGTTATAAGCGGACAAGAGGTCACAAGGAAAGCAAAATAAAGGATTTAATACTCACAACTCGAGGATAGGAAGAAAAAGATGAAGAATAAGAACCTTACTTTGTTGGGGCTGACGATCTGGGCGGTGGCTGGGTCTTATATAACACTATTCCTCGTTGGGATAGCTACCTTTACCAACCAATGGATCTTCACGAATGAGATCATTGATCGAGATTTCAGTAACGGCACCCTCCGAGTCACCATTAAATTGCACTCCGGACTGCTGGAATTTTGCCGAGATAAAGGTATATTTTTTTACCACCCAATTTATCTCCCCCCCCCCCCCTCACTATGAACATGGCGGACAAAGAAAGAGGACAAAATATACAGTTCCTCAGCTAGATAAAGGAACATCCCTCCACTGCTATTATGTAAAAATGTGTAGAACAGGTGTCACATGCATATTCACAGGTGTCACATGCGGGGTTTCTCACTTGTTGTGAATTATAATTTATGCGTTTGTTGGAAAATGATAAATTCCCAAATCTATTGCTCATTACGCCACTGAGTCACATGAAATAGCTGTAAGGGGGCACGTACATCAAATCAAATGACAGAAGGAAAAAAAAATCGCTCTTCTAGTAGAAGATCGATGTAAATTAGCATAATCAATAATCAAAGAGTGGTACAGACCCCCCCCCCTTCCATGGTATCAATGCCCCACAAGGGTTGGAATCGCGCTATTCAATTCAATTCAAATCATATATTTCCAAATTCTAACATCAATTAAAACAATGTGTATAAACAGTCAATGGGCAGTACAAACATTACAAAACTATGACATTTCAATCGAACGATTAAGAAGGTAAATTAACAAAACATATATAGCATTCAATGAGAAACAAGTTGAAGAAAGGGGAAAAGTAGATCGTATAAAAAATACATAATTCAGTAATGACAGACTACAAGTATTACAGAAATCAAAGTGGATAATTGGAAAAATGGTGAACATAAAGAAAGCCAGGTTTAGTAGTAGTAGTAGTAGCTCTATAAAGAGTTCGTGGTTGTTAAAGTGTGCACACCTAGTTTATATATTTGTTTGTTTTTACATTATCATTATAAAATTGAGAGATTGGTCAAACCATTATATAAGACACAAAACATGAGAACATAAACATAAAAACATATAAAAGCATTAAACAGTGTCGTATGGTTCCACAAGATAATCTAAGAAGAGATATTTAACAAATTAAAAGTAATCAATAGGAACAAATTAAATGTTTCTTGTATTGCCTCACGAATGTATTATTAAATGAAATATTGTACTGGTTACAATTTATATTATTCCAAAGAACTGGACCCAAATGTCTCAGAGAGTATCTTGAATAATCATTAATATGCCTCTGATTGGGTCCTTTAAAGTACTAGTGAAAGTACAGCCTTCTTGTTTAATATCAAACGATAATAGCTCTGCACTCACGAAGGAGAAAAAACTATTACAACAAAGTATTGTGGCAAATTGCTTTCGTATACTCACGCAGAAGATGGGATTATTTTTGCGTTCGCATCACGATTTCAATTTGCTTTTGTTGCATTTCGACGCCTCTAAATACCCTCGGTTGATTTCTCGTGGTATTTTAGCCCTAACTTCAATGATTACCCCCATCTTACGAGCTTCCATCATAAATTATGGAGAAACTCTCTCGTGCAATCAGGGAGACGCCATCCTCATTCAAGTGATTTGTCAGTTAAAGAGAATATGATTATCTAGTTGTCATACAAGAATTTTTCTTTCTTCCTTTGATACACAATGCTGTTACAGTTAGAGTTTGGATGTGTTATTGATTGCGTGGAAAATGTCTACTAATAACTTCGTATCTTTGACTTTATATAATTTATGGGAATAAACGGAGATAAAATAGCGTTGAAAGGTATGACTTATACACCCCCTTTTTTCGGGGGGAGTAGTAAGAAATCCCAATGAAGACGATTGGGATTATCAAAATGACCAATAGATAAAAACAGTCATCTTCTAAAATATTCATCTATAACTGAACTTGTAGTTTTACATAATGTATTTTGGAATTTTACCCCACTCAACGCACACTGAAAGCACAAAGAGGTGCACAGGAGCAGGCGCGTACGCAGGGGGGGGGGGGGGTGGTAAACCCCCCCTCAGTTTTGTTATTTGTATGTTTGTTGAGAACCCCCCCCCCCCCCCTTATGAGTTCTGAATCCTAATGGACGACCTAAAACAGATGAACTTACCCCCCCCCCCCCAACGAAACGGAATGTCGATCGGTCAAATTTTCAAATTTCGGGACCCCCCCCCAAAAAAAAAGTCCTCTTACCCCCCCCCTTCTATACATCTATATAGTAATACATATTACATACGTTATTTATCCTGAAGTTTGAGTTTTTAAGGCCTCATAGAACCCCGTCAGATAGGCACCCAGAAGCATATTAATATCGTGCTCACACTGTGTAAATTATTGATCTATTTCATTCTGCCTTTAACGACTCAGCGGACAGACTGTCACGATAATTTCGAATTGAAACGTCGTAAGCTTTTCCTTATAAAGACATTGAGCGGATGAACAGAAAATAATACGTTAATGTCTTTTTATTTGTAATGTATAGGACATTATTTTGACGGCATAAGGAGAGAGGAGTGGAGGGGAGATGGAAGGGACGGGGATGACGCAAGAGAGAGAGGGAGGGGATGGAGAGAGAGATGGGAGGGAGAGAGAGAGAGAGAGAGAGAGAGAGAGAGAGAGAGAGAGAGAGAGAAACAGAGAGAGAGACCGAGAAAGAGACAGACAGAGAGAGACAGAGAGAGAGAGAGAGAATGGGGGCGAGAGAAGTAGGGGAGGGGGTCTGATCGTCTTTTAGATTATTCATAGACATCATTATCACGGAGACTGTACTTAAACCACTGGGGAGCTACTGATAAGGTGTATAATCACCATTCGGGTTCTCTTTCGTTGTTGGCTGAGTCATTTCAATACGCTGACCAACTCGAAAAGAGACAGTAACCTCTAACAGTGGCGTAGCGAGTGGAGGGGGGGGGGTGCACCGACCTACCTGGGGGACGGGCCTTTGTTTATCAAAAATATGGTCAAGGTCCTACTATATAGAAGATAACATGAAATGCAAAGGAGTAAAGCGACCCAACGATGGAGAAAGTGTGACGGTCGTATCGTCTCCCTCTCTTCTTTCCTCCGTCGAGTGCACCCAGGGCCCATTATTGTAGCCACTGCTCCGATGTCACAAATCAAAGATTTTAAATCACATCTTTCATTCCATAGTTATCTTACTTATTTAATTGATGATTTTAACAAATTCATGTAACTGGAGAGCATGACTGCCCGTTATATAATTGTTCTCTGGTACCTTCAATGGCATTCGGTCTCAAGGTTCGTTATCTCAACCTCGCAAACTCGAGACCAATACTGCATGGTTTGTTTTCTCTTCGATTTACAATTTGAAACATGAATGTTTCTAAATTGCAACACATTGATGTTATATTCAACCACTTTGTACACTTTATGTACCATTGATGCATTTTGAATGATTACTTTGTAATCTATTCCGATCCATGTATGTTTTTTGTTTTTGTTGTTGTATATGTCTAGTGTATTGAAAATAATTCCAAATTATGGATTCCATTTCAATAAGATTTGATTTAATTGATTTGTTCATTTGTTCATATATGTTTTGTATATTTTGTTCATATATATTATATGTGTTATCTATATTTGTACATAATGCTGCACGATAATGTTTGGTACAACTTTGATCTTTTCTCATTGTAATCTAACTCTCAGTCATGTCATTTGGTTTCATCCAATATGCAGTATCTTATATTTGGATCGGTTCTCCGTCATTCACTGCAACCAAGAATGTCTCGGAGGCCACCATGAAAACCCTCTACGCTGGTCCAGGTTTGTAGATGAATGTAATGATGATGACGGGTTTTGGTGCCATATTGATTATAATAATAATAATATAGAGTATTAGTTTGTAATGCGCCAACTCCACATGACTTAAATGTGTTCGAGACGCAATGGAGAAGAAAAACTACAAGTACACGAAAATACACAAAAATGGATCAACAGCATTGAGAAAGTAAATCCATTGTAAAGCCGCTTTGAACAAATGAGTTTTTAGGGCATTTTTAAAGCTATCTATACTTAACGTATAACTATTATCTTGTGGCGATTTATTCCATAGGTAAGGTCCAGCTTGTGCAAATGACCTATCCCCATGATTTAGTTTTCGGAACAACAAGCAATTTAGAATCGGATGATCTTAAGCGTCTGGGAGGATTATATAGGGCATTAACATGATTATAAGGCATCAGCATTATTATCCATATCGGTACGGTATCATAATTTTATAATAACCTTTTAATTGTCATTATGTCAATATTTTCATTTTCGTGTTTATTCCATAATAATATTCTGAACCTGAACCTTATACATCATAACGCAGTAATCATATATTTGTTTAAATCTAAATAATAACGTATATAGGGACACCGCTGGATATATAATGTTTGTGCTATTGAAAATCAGTCTGAAGGGGGGTGTTTCACTAAATCCTAAAATATATTTTTTAATCGATCGGATCGATTTTAGTTGATGAAACACTCCCAGGAACACAATGTTCAAAAGCAAAATAAATACTTTAAGACCTTTCAGCAACATTACAAATGACATTCTTAATGACAAGATGGTAATATACAGTGTGGTTTTGGCTGCTGAGAAATAATGTTGATTTTGAAAGGGTACTTCGTACATAAACGTACACGATGTGGTTTAATACGTCGGTCAGTTTCTCAATCTTAGCTCTCTCTATAATGCTTCTGCGTCTCCCTATTATCCCTGCCATCATAAGGCATAATTCATTGCCGTCACGACCGCGGTCGTCTATTATTCATGGAAGTCATTGGAGCTTCAATTCCCTGGTCGACGTCGCCGGCGATGATGCATTCACGAGATCAGATGGGGTCCGTGTTTATGTCGCTTGCTCGCAAGTCCCAATATCGCAAGCCGCGTGGTGCAGAATTGATGCGTTTTGCAACGCCCTAATTCGGATGCTGCTGAAGAAAGACAACTACGAAAAGCATCATGCCACTCATGCAATGTTCGAAATGAAGATGCGGGTTGGAGGAGTGGGAGGATAGGGGGGAGGGGGTAGAGAGATGAGGGTAATTTGGATTTGGCACAGGAGTATATAGACAAGACATGGCTGCCACGCTAATGACCATAATATCAGGAAATATATTTTGCCCGAGGGAGGTAGAGTATTATAATAATCTTGACTGTATATGGGATAGATAAAAAAAGGTGTGTCAACTCATGGTTTGTGTATGGCATCATAACCATGTCTCGGGGCAAACAAAATGAATGCATGGGGTACATTTGGAAAACTCCTCTTGAAAAAATTAATATTCTCATGACAAAATAATATTTTACAATCTTTTCGAATTTCAATTGAACCATATATTATCTTTTTATATTGTGTATAATTATATTAAATACAATTGTATCTTTCTCTAGAAGATGCTCTTTGCAATGAAATGCATTATTATTTCATATTTTCCTACAATGTGTCGAAGCATATCTCAATCAATTTTGAATATCACATGATGTAAATATCATAACTGTCTCGTGTGCTCATTTTGCCAAAGCCTAATTCATTTTTTTTTCAAGCCATGGTCATGATCCCATAGGATCTTGAATTTGTTACCTCCTTTCAATCTTAAAGGAGCTACACAAAGAAAATTTACTAACAACTGATAATTAGAACAAATTACATATGGATGGAAAGATTTTCTCTTGAAAAACACGAATAATTTGCTGAGAAATCATATAGATAATTTTGCCTGTGAAATATTAAATCATTGATATAGGAATAAATGTACAAGTTGGGAAGGGCGACATAATCAATAATTCAATTAAACTTATACATACGTGCCTTCCAAGTTCCAGGATCTGTATGTTATATACATGTACATGGACAAGGGCCCGATCTCTATCTCTAAATTATGCAAACAGGACTCTGTCAAACATTTGCTTTGAATGAAAATTATATAATTATACTCTACCCCCCTCCCTACCCCCTCCCTCTCTCTCTCTCTCTCTCTCTCTTTCCTTTTCACTCTACTCATTTCCTCCCCCTCTGTCTCTCCCTTCTCCCTCTTTCTCCCCGCTCTCTCCTTTCTTTCTTTCTTTCTCTCTCTAGATAACCCGGGATGTTTTAATATTCGAGCATCTCTTCCAGAGCCGAGTGAGCCGCCAAAAGATGTGAGCTCAGCCGTTTTACGTAAGTCCTCTTATCTCTTATTTATACCATTGAGTGTCTTGATACTTTAAAGGTATTACAAAGTTTTGGGAAATTTTGAAAATTGGGTCGATAGTGAATCTTTACAATTTTGTTATATTTGGATGCCCCTGTGGATGTATTATAAGCTAAAAAAAAATTAGCCCCTAAAACACTTCTGTTTTCGAGAAAAATTGAATATAAAAATTTACCGGTGCTCCCGGTAAATTTTGATAAATTTCAAATAGCGCCTATGGCTGTACAATGTTAGCTGCGACCATGAAAATCTCAGAATATGTAGTTGTGATATATAGTTTCCAAACGGGAATAGCTAATCGGTTGATTTTAGTCAATAAACATTGTTTCATAGCTAAATTAATATCTTGACCTTGAGAGGGAGCTATACAACATAAAAAGTTTATTATTTATAATTTCATAACTTTAGACTCGATTTCAACCGCGTTAACGATCAATGAATATTGTAGGAACGCATATGCTTCCGAAATTGTTAATTTGAACCAACTTCATAACCCCATACCAAAACTTTGTAATACCTTTAAAAAAGATTTATTTAAGTAGTTAGTTTTTCAAGTAAATTGATGTGTTAAAAACAGGAGAGGTACATTTCGAAATTTGTATTTTCAAATTTGGCAACTTTTTCGAGCCAAATGTGTATCTCCAGTAGGCCCCTATCCATATATCATTGAACAATAATCATGATGATTTTGATTAGTGTTGGTAATAGGTCAACAAACAAAAGAATAATCATGTATTATTTATATGCATTTTGTTATGTCTATTTTTACCAAGATAAAGATAAAGAGAAAGAAAGAGAGAGTGAGAGAGAGAAAGAGAAAGAGAAAGATAGAGAGAGAGAGAGAGAGAGAGAGAGAGAGAGAGAGAGAGAGAAAGGGAGAGAGAAGAGAGAGAGAGAGAGGAGTGAGAAAGCTACGACGAGGGGTCGTTCAATAAAGATAGGAGGGCGTCAATTTGAGCCAGGGTGGGGGGGGGGGGGAGCAATAATCATTGAATTATTTATACCTATCGTGCACACGTAATATTGCTTCCCCATCTTATCCTGAAGCCTGATGATAATAAATTCCGTTTACAGACCTCGCGACCAAACCGTCATTTCTCAACGTGTCACATAATAGTCCATTGTGGCTTACGTTGACGTTATTCGCTATAGGTCGCCATTAATCATCGAACTACTTGTGTCGTGACAATGACGTCACGGCAATACATGTACGATTAAAATGAAATAACATGCTGATACAATCTATTAATTTACTTGGAGAAGTTATTGTCATATTGTTTTAGAGAAACTTAGTCACTATGACATTTGTTTTTTTGTTTTTTTGGAGGGGGGGGGGGGGGGACGGATCAAATTGTATGTTCGTCAGCAAGTTAGATAAAACGTTTTAAACGATATAAAAGAGGAAGGCTTATTCATAGTTTGTTTTCATTTTGCAGGTAAGAATAAGAATTATTATGATCTTTACATTCCATGTTTGTCGACAGATTGATGATCCATAACTATTGTCAATTTGCCGGATCCAACGAGTAAGAAAGAGGAAATAACAAAGGTTAACACAGTATGTGATAAATTGCCTCCGGAGGTGGATTGGGAGGGGGGAGGGGGTTCTCGTGTTTGCCGACAGAAATTTTGGAACGATGGAAGGGGGTTGCAATATTGATTTGTATTGATAGTGGTGATTATCATCGGGATATGAACGAAAAGCATCATCATCTGACTGAATATAAAATGGTCATTTTTCTCCCCTTCTTTTTATCACTGTACAATAATCTTCTGAAATATACTGATACTCTTATTTTATTTCTTGATCAACTTACAGAGCACGTGGTCAAGGTGTTTCCCTTGCCTATATGTAGTTTTCTTCTTCTTGTGATTACGTCATCGCTCAGTACCATGGGTCTTTTCTTCCCTCAACGCCGCTGTTTTATGTTCCTTACTGGAGCGGGTCACATCCTCGCAGGTGAGATCAGGGGATTCCCCGAAATGCACATTATACTCCACCAAGTCTGGTATTATTTATGTCAAGACATTGTAATGATTGAGGGGGCACCTGCATTACTTTACACAGCGGCGAATGAATATGCGAATAAAAAAGGTCATCGCTGGTTGAGGAGAGGGTGTGGTATGGGCGGGGTCGTCATAACTATCACGTTCTTGTTACGTATCCTCTCCATCCACCACCCCCTCTCTCTCTCTCTCTCTCTCTCTAGATATATATCACTGTCATCCTCCCCCTTTTCTTACAATTTGATCCACCTTCCTTCCAACCTGACCAATTTCATTTCTGTCACGCCCATCTTTCGTCGAATACGCCAATGTCATAAGAACTCGACCATGCAAAAATATTTTCACTTTGTCATGAGACCTTCGAAACCCTATTTATTGGAGTTAATTTGTACTATACCCCCACATTTTTCTAAAGAAGATGTCCGAATTTGCTTTTGGAATACCAGAAAATAATTTGATGGCGTTTATTGCACCCTTAACTTGCTTCGAAAAGATTTCAGCTTGAATATTTACAATTCGTATTGTGCTCGGTATGCTCTTATAAACACCGTGCCTTCCAGAATGTTCTGATACAATTTATGAAATTAATGCATAATTTTTCTTTTAAAATTGTAAATACAGAGGATTCTAAGAATTATTATGCGTTATAAATATGAACACTTTGCATTAATATTGCCATTATTTTCCCTTTCCCTCGATTTGCCCAGCCCCTCATCAATATAACAATCCTGCTATATCGTCATATTAATACATATTATAACTAATATGAGATGAAATACATAAATGCATTATTAGCGTGCACTGAATAAAGTTTTAAAAACATTCAAATTTTGGTTGAGGGTTAAAATGATCATGACGCTAAACATGCTGAAAGGAGAATTTATAAGCTTTCCCTCTTATTTTTATGTCTTGTTTTCGTTTAATTTTATAATTATGTTCACGTTTGGTAGGATTGTGTTCCTTGACGGGTCTCATCCGGTACATCATCGCCGTCAACGACGCCGTGATCGAGAAGCACCCCGTATCACAGGACAAGCTCTTCGAGCACAAGTACGGTATTTCATTCGTGCTCGCCGTCCTCGCTTTCTTCCTCATCAACTCGACCGGCGTGGCCAGCCTCTATCTCTACATTCGGCTCGAAAAGATGGCGGTTCGAAGCGAGCAGGATCGGTACCGTCACCAGTTCACCATGAGCTCGTGTGTCACCAGCTCGCCCGACATCGAGATCACCGCGCACGACGTCGATGAGGAGAACGATGCGGCGGATGGGAGTGGTCGCCGTGGTGGTGACAGGACGAGTGAGGAGAATCCCCTGCGACCTCGTCCGGAGGGGATCGAACGCGATTTACATATCGACGGCCAGCAGAGGCATTATGTCAATTATAGTAACAACGAACCGGTTAGTCAACCGACTTCGATCGAGCTATAAAGAAGGCTGTTTAAAAATGGAAAAAAAATAGCAATATAGTCTACATCGAAATTTATTTAAATAATAATCTTGAAAGTAAAGTTTTCTTCTTATGTGAACATTATGGTATAGTGAAAGACTCAAGTCCGCTACTTACATTGGCCGCCATTGGCTTCCCATAAAAGAGAGAATTCTCTTCATGATCCTACTGGTTTTGTTAAAAGCTTTCCATGATCAAATTGCCTCACAACCCATCACTAGATGGGTCTCTAGCAGATTCTTTAGAAGAGCAACGATTAGGAGTCTTCTAGGGACCTTTTTTCATACCATTCCAAATACTTGGAGCAAAGCTGCAGATGTTCGCACATCTACTGTAACACCATCCAAAGAATGGAACAATTAACCAATCTGACAAAAATTCTGCTAATTCCATGCAGAGACTATTATAATAAATTTTTGAAAACAAGTCACTTCCCAGAATGGTTAAGCTCCTTTTGATTTCGTTCCTTTGATCTTGTTCAATTTAATACATTTTGTAAACACTGTGTTATAATTGTACTATGTAGAGAGTTTTTACAAAATAATGTTTGCGTACTACGAGTTTTACATTATTCTAAATAACAATTACGCTTTATGCAAATTTGTTATCTGTTCAGTTATCATATTGTTATGTATATATAAGTTAACTATGTACGATATAACTGTAGAAGTAGTAATAGTAGTAGTAGTAGTAGTAGTAGCAGGCGCGTACGCAGGGGGCGGGGGGTGGGTTGGGGGTTGAACCCCCCTTTGGTATTTTTATGTGTGTATTTTGGAGGACCCCCCCCCTTTGATCGGCCCGATTGAAAATGTTAAACCTTCTCCCCCCCCCCTTGAAAAAATCCTGCGTACGCGCCTGAGTAGTAGTAGTATCAGTAGCAGCAGTAGTAGTGGTATAGTAGTCGTCATCGTCGTAGTAATAGAAGTAATATAATATGAAGTAGAAATATTATTAGTGGTCAAACGTGATCGTAGTACTACAGTCGTCATCATCATCATCGTCGTCGTAGTAGTATATTGAATATCACGAGAAATTTGACAGCATAATTGGAACTATAGGAACTGGGTAAGAACGAAAGGCGAAGTCAGAGTTGCTCAGAAAATAACAGGGTATAGCGCCGATTAAGACGCAGTATTGAATCGTCTTGTAATCCACATTGGTTCGAAAAGGGGATGCGGTGGGGAGTGGGGGGGGGGGGGGGGAGGGGAGGGGATGAGGGTTCTATTCCAAAATTTGTCTTTGTTTAGTTTATTATGAATGAAAGATCACAACAGAATCTCAAAGCCCCCCCCCCCCCAAAAAAAAAAAAAAAAAAAGCACCCGAATTACCAGCCCCCTTATAAAATTATCACGCGTCTTTTCAGATGATGACATTCCAAAAGTTCCAAAAATGTATCTACTCCCCTTCCTGTGATTATAAGTTCTGAATACTCATTAAATTGCTGCTTTGAAAGCAGACACAAAGCGGTGAGGGGGGGGGGGGGGGGTGGGGTGGCTCTTTTTGCAGCCCAGCTCCGTAATTGTCCTTTTTATTTAACGGGGGGGGGGGGGGGTCCCAACATTCCACAACCCTCACGTCGTAGTTGGGCATCGAATTACAACCCAGTTTTAAGATTACACTGAAGTCTGAAAAATTGCTCCATCAAAAGTGAATTACAGTACGTAAGGTTTCTCAGTTTGTCTTTTATTAATTGTGATAAGCAAATACGTTTTGTTTATAGATCACAACCTGAATGTGTAATGTATTTGTGTAAAAGTATATTGTAAGTGCTGGTGATTTTTGTCATTTCAATTGTCGAATTATGATACGAACAATATATATTGCGTGAACTGAATGATGTCACATCAGTCAACTTAATTTGGTAACTTTTTCGATGTCAGTTGTATTCTGTAGAACGAAATAACTGTTCAAAAGCTGGACTTCGTAATTTGTGTTAAGCATTAATTGATAACTTTGAATGTTGTCAACAAGTGTGAATAAAACATTTGTTAAGACATTTAGGCTGTATCTGTTGCATCATTACCATGTAACCATACGTTTCCTGTACCTACCAACTGACCAACATGTAAATATACCGAGTGCCTCTAGAGTTGAAAGGGGGAAGCGTCGCCAAAATTAATTGATATTTTTGTCTTTTTCTCTCTCTCTCTTTTTCTCTCTCTCTCTCTCTCTCTCTTTATTAGGCTCCCCTTCCTTGGTGAGATGAAAATGTTTTCTGGTACCTCTCCATTTTGATTTAAATTTAAATTCTCTCTTCTTTCATTAAATTTTTCATTTTGATGGTATGACTATTTTTCCGCATTTTTAACATAGAAGAAGTAATATCCAGACGTACATGTCTTTTATCAAAAGTCAAAAATACATACACTGTATATGATCATATTATCGTAATACAAATTAATTAAATAATTTTACCCTAGGTTTAGGTATATAAACGTATACATAAACTATAAATACTTGTAAAGCAATCTACGCATTTAGTTAGATTATATAGAAAACTAAAATGCAAAGATACAAAGAACATGATAATTCTGCACAATTTAAATCATTGTTAGTATATTTTTTTATTTATTATGAATTCACATCGAGTAATTACGGTGAATGAAAAATATGGATAAAACATGTATGCAGGAACATGGCAAGTATTATATAAGAGGATAACTTTGAAATAAATACATATAAAAACACAATGAAAACATACAGGAAAAAAGAGAAATAGGCACTAAGATAAACCAACAGTGTTGTATATACTCCTTATATTGTTTTAGATAAAAACACGCTTTTTCAGCAATGAGATAGTAAGATAGGTGATATAAAAAGTAGTATATTAAACATGTTTACAGGTACATACAAGTGTACAGGTGTCCTATGGTGTCTCCAACAGGTTTCAAAGGTTTAACCAAATACCAGGTAAAAAACATTTATTAAATTTTCTACCAAAGGGCACTAGTAACACTGGATGAGTTTTAAACCTGATGCCTTGATTCAGCATTTAAAACAAGTTTTAATGAAACAACCAACTTTTACCCAATCGTATATGTTAACTGATGGTTTGCACATATTTCAAGAGTGGCATGTTATCACAACTCCTCAACTTAAAGTACGACTAAAGTACGACTTAAAGTAATGCTTTATTTTCATCTTTTGATCCATGCAGGACGCTTGGAATTGTACATGATCAATAAGTGATAAAATCGATAGAAAATTTAAGTCTATTTCTGCTGTAGTACATTGTACTGTTTGTTTATGAATAAGAGCGGTTTAATCAAATATTATAACTGAAGTCTCTAAATTGGCAATGCAGATTGAAATGCATAATTACTATTTTTGTGTACAAATTGGCAATTTCTTTTTGATTTGTTTGTAATTTTCTTTCACACAATTTCATTCAATATTCATTTTTATTTTGTAAACTATGAGAGTGGAAAATACAAATAACTGTTGCCAATTCGAGGATGAAATCCCTGAATTGCTAATGCAAGAGGTCCCATGGACATGAAATTGCACTTGTAAGTAATACCTTGTTAGTGTAATTTTACATAGTTAAGTTAATGATGTATCAAATTTCCAGATCTTATTTAAAGACTGCTGAAAATTAGTCGTACATTTTTTGTCATTTTGAGAAGAACATAAATGGGGAGTAATATTCATGACATCACAAACACAGCTCTCTCGGTAATTAACTTTAAAATTTATGATTTTTGGTGTCAGATTTTTCTTTTCTTCAAAGCAAGTTTCTATTCGGATTCCAAATCGAGTCTCATTCTGTTCTATTCACAATAAAGTCTTGGAAAATGGGCAACTTATAAAACATTGGACTTGTAATATTTAGACCAAATTAATCATATTTCCTAACTATGAATCAACTGTATCTTACAATCTTATAATGCAGAAAGAATCTGTGAAGATACAATTGATTGTAGCTAGAATGGAAATACATATTAACAAAAACAAAACCCAATGTATTGTAGGTATAGATTTTTATGTCACAGGGCCATGATAAACATGAATAACTAACAACAAAGATGAGGAACCTTCCAATTTCAAGTCTTTCTCCCATTAACATTACACGTTCCCCATAACATCAAGCTGATCCTATCAAAAACAGAAAATCAATAAGAAATAATGTACCAGTTGAAGTTTGAGAAAAATTTTCAATAAATATTACAATTATAGATGTTCATAATAGTTAAGATCCCTATACAAATTGGCAACTCAATTATTTAAATCCATAACTATTCGCCATATATCAAGTACTGAAAAATTAATGAAAAAGACCACTATACTCCACACATTTTTTTCCCTCATATTAATCCCAGAAATACATCTTTGGGGAAATAATCATAAATGTCGCCCTCTATGGAAGAAATCTATAAATCCATCAATAAATGAAAGAGGGATATCTTGAAAAATCCTACGAACCGAATGATATTGAGAAATTAAATATACAGTTGCCAATTTGTTTAATGCTCTTCACAAAAATATAATATTCTTTATCAAATTGTCTTTAAATTTCCAATGACCAAGTATTTTAAAAACAAATAAATAAAGAAATTAAAATAAGAAAAGAAAAAAAGGGGGAAAAAAGAAAGAAAAAAATTCTGATAAATACAAGAGCAATGCGGACTTTCCTGTTAATTTGTCTATTGAAAGAAGCTACATTAACAAACTACATAAACACATCTTTTGGCCACATTAATATTGTATGCATTACCACAACAAATCATGACAAAGACACAAATGTGAAGGAAACTATATGGTATATAATAAATAGCTATATAGTAGACAAATAAATTGTTATATAATTCATGACATGCTTTGGAATTCAAAAGGCACAAAGTTTCAGCCACGCAACTTAAATTTGTTCACATCAGTATGCAGACTTTTATGTGTCCTGACAAATAAAATACAATCACAATTAACTAAATATATCGCTTTAGTGGATATCAAACACATTATAAATAACTCGCCCTCAAAACATACAACCTGACAACTCACATACGAGGTTAAATGTATGGCTATAAACAACAATAAGTAGAAAGGGATCGAGGCTAGGCCAAAAATGTAAATCACTGTTATACCTTACAAGATTATACTGTTACATAATCACATGACCCATGACTAATCACAAAATCACTTCCTTCTGACCAGATTTTCTTTTCAGTCTATGTTTCTATTGACCCACTTATTAGTCTTGATTTGTTAACACAAAAACGCTTCTATGCAAGTAAAATATCCAAAGCTAAAATAATGGTGATAAAAATAATATAAAACATTAAAATCCAATACATGGACACAGAAATAGATTCAGATCATAGGGTTAATAATGATGATAATGTTGGCTTCTTATATAGTCCACATGTCCGTCATGTTGTGACGCTCCTGGCGCTGCCCTGCTTATAACCCTAGCTTTAGCAAGGCAGCCACTGCGGCACTCTAGCATTTCAAGGAATTAATTCCTGCCGGTATGTTGTGGCGTATTATATAAATCATCTCTGGAGAGCCAAATGGACGTTACCTCTATGTTAAAATATATGAGTTAACACCCTTCTGGCATCCAAACGACAAAATGGTCCACCTTTCTAATTTAAATCGATTCCATAAAAAGTGCCTGTTACATGTATTGTCACAACTCACAAAGCAAATACTACCCAATTTATGTTAAACCCTGCCTTTTCATTTTGTCCGGTTCATATAGTTTAAAAAAAACACCAATGTTCATAAACTGACGTTTTAGATTGTAGAATGTAATATCAAGAAACACATGTGCTGAAAATGAGTAAAAAAGTAAACCATGTTCACGTTAAAAAATCAAAACCCAATGTCCATTGGCCATCATTCAGTTACTTCATTGAGAATTGTTTGAAATGGAAACAAACAAAAATATGTCAGTGAAATATAACTGCAAGTTCACACTCCTAAGTACCTCCTTTTTCTCATGTTATCATAAGCATAGATACAATTAAGACATGGTTTTATGAACTGGGTATATTATGTATTTGAAATTTCGACAATATCAATATGCACATCACTTGAAATGTCTTCATAGGTAAAGGTATGAAGGGCAGTGGAATAAATGTATGAGGTTTATAATTTTTAAAATAAAAAGTATGCAAGTCTTTGAATAGGCAGGCTGCGTGAACGTGAAATTTTCCAGTCAAATGTAAACACAATTCCTGAATATTCATCATTTTTATCTACCCATCTATCTTTCTTTTTATCTATCTATCTATCTATCTATCTATCTATTTATCTATCTATCTATCTATCTATCTATCTATCAATCAATCAATCAATCAACACTTTTCAACTACTACCTATCTAGACTCTCTATAAATGTATTCATCTATCTTTCTATTAATGTTGAAGTTATCCATGAATCTAACTTTTGATCTAGCCCTCAAGTTCCTCAACACATTACTATAGAACAAGTTTGCAGCAGAACAATCCGAGGAAAGAGATTTTAGTTGAAGGCACTTGCATCAAAGGCATCTGCCAGGCTGGGGTCCTTGTCCCGTTTTAACCTCTCAAAGTGGGCCGAGCGAAGTAACCTATTGACATGACAGTAGTATGTCTCTGACGTCTCGTGGAGAACATCTGGGAGAGGGCCCAGGTACGGGTGTTGGTGGGATGGGGGTAGGATGCCCGCATCTTTCAAGAGTAAAGGATGATGCTGATGTTGATGGTGGTGACAGGATGGGAGAGAGGTAGATGGAGGAGGTGAAGGAGAATGGGGAGGGTTGTTGTTTCCGTGTCTATCTAGATGGGTATTGTGCAGGGCTGCTATGATGTCGGCACTGTTGTGTTGTGAGTGTGGAAGACGGTGGGAGGCGGTGCTACCAGCCTGAGGACTTGTTGCTAGCGGCGACGTGGAGGAGGATGCTGCCTGTAATGAGGGATTCACAATGTTACATAAATTGTCAATCTTATAATAAGCACACGCTAATAGAGAAGCAATATCTGCAACATCATTTCACAAACAAAAATGTTCAAACATATTTAACACTTTAAAGCATGTCTGCACTAGTTTGGCCTGGGGGCATTAGGCCTCCCTGCAAGGTCATTGACAGGTTGTTATCTCATCAAATCAGCTCTCAATTAACATACTGGTAAGAATAAGAGGATCACGGGGGACCAATAGGCATTGTTTGCTATATAGAGGGCGCAAGTAGCTACAAGTAGTGCAGTGGGGCTATAAAATATAAAACATTCTCTCAATGATGGCTCAATGACATGTCTCACCGAGCATTGAGATAAATCATAAATAAAACTCAACTGAGGCCTTTTCATATGTGGAACTCACTAATCTTTGTCTTAGACTACTTGCCTGTGGGTGATGTGGCTCCCCTGCTCCATCCGTCTGGTCTTCATGGTATCCTTGACAGGAGCTATAAGCAATAAAGTAAATCACAAATCCCAATTACCATTGATCAATATAACTACATCAGGGGGGCGTTTCACAAAGACTAAGATCAACTTCAAGTTGGACTTAACTATGGCAGGCAGTTCATGCCACTGTTTTCTCTCACCATTTACTGGCATTGGTCTCTCAAGGGAGGTACAAATCATGGTCACATATCTACAGAATTTACATTTTATCATTATTGAAGGAAAAAACATTATATAAAGATCATAATTGAGAGACCAATGGTGATAGCAAACAGCGGCATGAACGGCCTGCCATAGTTAAGTCCAACTTAAAGTCGATCTTAGCCTTTGTGAAACACCCCACAGGTCACTTCCCCTAAACCATTGGTTGCTCTTGATATGGACCACTATCTACTAACACTTTAAAGCTAGCATAAGGATCAATTTATCCTAACCATCATTGCTGATTACTATTGGTTAAACTATTTGACATCTTCATCTGTCCCAGTGATGTGGGGGGGGGGGGGGGGAGAGAAAACTGAATCACTATGACCCTCGGCCATCTCCTCCCTGCAGAATTGATTGGAAAATGCACAACACTGGGGTGTCACCCTACTTTTTACACAGTAAAATGGCTTTTTTATGTGCACAGGGTGAGGCTGTAATGAGGGCCAAAGTACTAAAATCTTGTGAGCCAAATCTTTTTTTCTCTCTCTTTCTGCATAAAGATAATCTGCACATCCTATCCTATCCGCTGTTCCCATTTTACCCCTTTTTGCAAAGTAAAGTTAAGAAGAAGAAAAACAACGACAAGAAATGGAAGAAAAAAAAAAGAGAAAAAAAGAAAAAGAAAAATATAAGAATAAGAATAAGAATAAGAATGAAATACAACTGAACTAACCTGTCAAAGTTGTACTCTCTCCTCTTTGTTCTTGGTAAAATATCATTGTCTTCATCTTTGCTCCTAGAGCGTTTTTGACTGAACAGAAAACAAAACAAAACATGAAGCATAGAGTCTAGATCTAAATGACGTACAACTGCAAACAGCAAAAAGAAAAGCCAAGAAGAGTTTTAGTAAGTATGTACATCTACACGAGTTGTCATTTTATCACTTTAAGCATTTACCACTAAAAGTGAGGTGATGTACTTGTATCATGCTTTAAACAACAAAATAATCCGGTTCTTGTTGCTGTAAAGTGAGATTGAACAATGCATAACATGTACAAAATAATTACATAAAGTGTTATGTTGTGGCCCCACTGAAGTGTGTAATTGCTATTGATTTAAAAAAAAAAAAATGTTGGCATTAAAAAAGAAATCCCACAGCTATAGTACTCTAGGGTAATCTTAACTATAAAATATCAAAATAATATATTCTTTATCTAGAGATAGATATTGTTTTCTTATACTTAAAATGAATTCAATTGATTTGATTATGATGATTGCTTTTTGTTCTATTTATAAATTATTGTTTTTTGTAATAAGTATGGGTATGATAATAGAGAATTGAATTTGAGTTATTTATTTAAAATTATTATAAAAATAAATGAACATTTGAAAGTTCAAAATATTAAATTTCCTGCAAATTTGCTATTATAATTGAACAAATATTAGTGTGTAGTTGTGTACGTATTATTGATGTTCCACTGTTTTGCTACATTGTAAGTGATATGGTTCCTTGTAGATCTATTAATTGTAGCTTTTATAAAGTGTAATATTAGCCTATATGTATAAAAAGTACCGTCAAGAATTAATAATTTCATCTTCAAAATGACCATAATTAGAAATAAAAATAGAAATAAAAATATGTTTGCTTGGAGTTTTCTATCACAGGGTCTATTTTTTCTTTTGAAACTCTCCTCCAGGCTCCAAGAGAGGGATTGCCCGGTTTGGGCGAAGCCAGGTCCAGACCAGATCAGACAGAGTCTCAGTGGAACATAAACGGAAGAAATTGACATATTTTTGGGGTCTAAACTCTAATTTATCTAAATAAAAACATGAAACTGCACAGGCACAGAATTTAGAATGGCGAGATTCCTATTCATTGTTAGGAACTTCAGGGTCTATGAATCTATTCATCGATTTCAGAATATTCATATTACTACTAGCTATTCATATAGTTCTTTTACAATAAATTGTGCTGCTCATAACAATTTATTTCTGCAGAAGGAGTGCAGTGCGTGATGCGTGAACGGTGGCCCATCCCCTTTTCGCCTTGCGCCGTCCGCATAAAAGTAGCCACAATACACAAAAAGTCCGATCGTATACTGCGTATACAGTATACGTACACAGCTCCAATGCAATGGACAATGACAAAGCACAGCTGATCGTTCAACGAATGTGCCTCAAAACTTAATTTTCACAGAAGACATAGATCAATCCATCTTTATCATTTTCTTCACACATGCAATGCTCCCTAAATTTTCGACTGGGAAACGTTTTAACATAGTTTAACACTCTTATTTACTAATTACAGCAATTTTACCTAGCCTTTGTTAGTGTCATCTCCCTCTCTTCTGTTGATAAGTGTTGCGAAATCACACACCGCACGTCCGCACAGTACATATCCATATGCCTTACGCACGCAAAATACCTTACATAATCTCCTATGGAGCTTTACGTACGCGTACGGGCACGTCATTTGTTATGTTTACAAATCGACCTTCAGCATGGCTGACCTTTGCACAGCTGGTATGTCATTTGTTCGCTTGCCCGCAACTTTGCCTTATTACGTGTACAATCCAACGACCACTATTGCAGGTCAGCGAATTATGTTTACCCCATACTCTCAATCTCACATATACACGTGGGTTTCTTGATGTTGAAGTCTACGATCTACTGCTCACATATCCCTGTGCTGACGAAGCTAAGCTACGCTGCGAAGCTTGAAGTAGAGTTTATCACGGATTCTAATCAAGATAATCAAGCGAATCTCAAGCCGAAAATAGCCCATTTTACTTCCATATTTCTCCGCTGAAATGTCGGCAATGGATGATCTTGAATTTGAAGAAATAGAGCCAGAGGAGATTATGGAGTTAGTGGATCATGAAAAGAGCGACGATGATGAAATTGAAGAAGAAGATCATGATGAAGATGGAGAAGGTTCAAGCGAAAGGCAAGGGCAAGAAACAAGAGTGTATCTTCCTGGCCGTAACGATGAAGAGATGGGTGATGACGAGGTACTTGTCAAAGATGAGTCTGCTTACCACATGTACCACCATGCTCAAACAGGTATCTTTCCAAATTCCCAGTCATCCTAATCCTAAGAGTAAGACCTAAAGTTAAACTAAGAAGAGTAAGACACAAGTTGCTTTGAATATGAAAGTGGAACTTAAATAAAAATTAGTCACTAGTGACTAGAGTCTAGTGTCTGAGAGAGAATTAAGTGAAACATTGAGAGCAATTTCTTTATTACCACTACAGGCACTAGTCTAGTGTTACTGTTGTAGTCTATGTGTAAACGATGCGTCATCAACATTTATCTTTTGCTGCTTTGCATCAACTATAGATGTACAACTTAAAGATCTCCTGTCTGTCATTCCTGTTACTGTGTGAATGTAAGGAATATTTAAAACATTTTCAATTCCAAATTAAGGTAAAGGAACTGTTACTGTTAGTTAATAAAAAATGAGCACAGTATTAACTTTAGTAATTACTAAGAGTTTACAAATGTTTTATTTTATCTCCCATTCAAGGTTCGCCATGCCTTAGCTTTGATATCTTGAAAGATGGTCTTGGAGATTCAAGAGTTGCCTATCCACACTCAGTTTACATTGTAGCAGGTGAGCAAATATTTTTTTAGCAATAGAGTTTTGGAGCTGTGGAACGGCCTCCCAGAAAACGTTGTGGCAGCTGAGTCGGTCAACTCGTTTAAGACTTGATAGTCACTGGTCAAAGAATGCAAGCCTTCTGTATGACTATGAGCAGGTTTAGGTGTTGTCTGTTGTCTCATGTTAGCACACAATCTCCTCCCTCGTCAAATAGCAGTAACCATGGAAGAATCCTGGATCGATGAATAGGCTTAAGCCTGGCTTAGACATACAACATCGTGTTTATTAAAGTAAACGTTTTTAAAGTAAATGATCGTATAAATTTGCAAATGATCAGTTGACTGATAAATGTCTTCAATTCCCTATTTTCCCAAAGGCTGTAATCGCTATATGATAAGGACCACTCTTGTTCATCTAGCCAAAATGTATAACAATTTCAGATAGACACCACATTATGTGAAAGAGAAAGAAAAAAAGGTAGAAAACAGTCAAATGAATCGATTGACCAAGTGATTAAGGAATGTTGTGAATGTTTTTACTTTCAATGTTGTTTATACTTTATAGAAAATCAAAAGAGTTGAACTTTTTTTCATTGAAATGGCTGTGCCGCTGTGCCAATAAATGCTGTCCTTGAGGTACCTTTGAATTAAAGAAGGTTGTTATGATTTTTTATTGTGAATTCGTCATTGAAGATGGTAAAACCACCTGCTTAATTAAGGGTATTCATAATACAACATATTTTCCAGTGATAAACATGGCAAGTTAAGTTGCAAAGATATGGTAGTGTCCAATTTGACCATATCAAAATGTTACATTTTTTCAAGTTAAAGCCTTATTTTTTTCATTAGCAGTCCTAAAAAATACCTCATACTTTTTTCACTCTGATTTGTGATTCGGGGGGAATTAGAAAGAAATACTGAGGTATTCTCATAGTCTAAGGCACACGATCCTGACCACATTATCTTCAACATACTTTATTTTTAATGATGTAGGGTCGCAAGCGGAGAAGGCTCACCTTAACCACATCATTGTGATGAAGATGAGCAACATGAACAGGACAAGCAAGCCATCGGAAGAGGACGATGACGATGAGGATGAGGATGACAGTGATGATGAGGATGACAAGCACCCTGAGTTGGAGACGGCTATGATAGACCATCTTGGTTCAGTCAACAGAATCCGGGTAAGAAAGACTGGAGATAAAAAATAATTTCCAAATATACAAACACCTTATTTGCTCGTTGAACCTCTCTCGAAATTCATCTGTACTCAACATTTTTTCTGTGATTTTCTGTCTGATTTCTTTTTACGTATATTGCTGTTTCATTCAATAAGTGTTTCTTTCTTATTTTCATAAATTCATCTGAACTTAATTTTTTTCAATGCTTATGTTCAGTTTCCCTTACATAAATTTTATTTTGCAGTTTCATTCAAAATGTGTTTTCTTTCTTTATTTGTGTAGTGTGCACTTCATTTTTTTGTCTGTAATTAATTAGATTGTTGAAAATTAATTGACCATTGAGAGGAAATTTTGCAAAGAAAGTCATTTTTACTCTTTTCATGAATATAATAATATAACCAAAATTTTGAAACTGATGTGAATTATTAAAAAAAAAAAAAAATCAAGTTTGTTTAATGTTCACTGTTATTTACTGGTATTCAGTCATTTCAAATATTTGGAAGTTTTTTTAATAATAAGTTTCTGATTTAATAACTTACATACAGTATCAATATTTTAGAGTGGCAGGATTTTGTGTAATGTCGAAGTGTAAACCTGTAAACATCTTCTCCCCCCCCCCTTGATCAGAGGACCACCGTCGGTGACAGGCAGGTTGCTGCCTCCTGGTCAGACACCGGGAACGTTCACATATGGGATCTGAGTGACCCTCTACAGGCCCTGGAAAGCCCTGCTGCTATGGCCAAATACATGAGGCAGAACAACAGCAAGCCTCTCTACACCTTCAACGGTCATGTGGCCGAGGGCTATGCCTTGGATTGGTCACCGACTGTTCCAGGTAAGAACTGATTTTCATTTTTTCTTTACCAGAAAGTTTTGAATGGTTCACCATTCAGTGAAGGCATTGATTTTCCAGAAACTAGTTTACATTTATTACAAGCACTTATGCATAATTCCAAAACAAAGCAGGCACAATTCTTAAGCAAATGTTGCTGTTGATAACTTGGAAGCATACTTGATGCTTGCCTGATATGGCATGGAATGATGTATAGACAGGCTATTATTTTCCATTGTCAGATATTTTGAGTTGTAAAAGCTTCTGCAATTTTATGTCAGCAAATTCATTCAAGCATTATGACAGTTACTATTCATAGCAAGTTTGATGAAACTTTGACTTGATGGGGGTCTGGAGGCCCACTGGATAGAGTTTTTATCTTCAGGGTAAAAATGCATGTGGCAATAAGTTAGTGGTTGAAAAAATGGGACAATTATACAAAGTTAACATACACACCAATCAAATACCCTAAACAAATTGAGTTTGACTTGGTACTTGGTTGAGTAATCCCTTTGGCAGCTCACTCAGGAAGCTATACTGGGATGGTAGGTGAGGCGAGGAACTACAAGGAGTGTCATGAATTGCAGGAATGGTGTGTGGACAAAGCACTCATTAATTTACAGTAAAATATGCTAAGTCCAGTGCAAGTAAAAACCAAGCTAGTAAGTAGTAGTAAGCTTATATGATGTGAGAACCAACAGGGGGCTGCATCATTCTGATGAAGGGTAGAGCAGCCCCATTGAAGTTGGCTATTCCTGTTGCATTGACTGCCGAGCCTGGAAGATGGTTCCAGAAAATGACACATCTTATAAAACTTCTTTGAATTGTAATATTTTGAAACTGAAGACATAATTGATGTATGATTCTGTTCCCCAGGGACCATGTTGTCTGGAGACTGCAAGAAGCACATTCACATGTGGAAGCTGAGAGAGGGCGGTGTTTGGAACGTGGATCAGAGGCCGTATTTGGCTCATACAGACTCGGTAGAAGACATACAGTGGTCGCCAAATGAGAAGAATGTAGGTCGATTATATTTTGTAGTAGATCATTTTTTTATGGAATATTTCGATCTAATTTCCTGCATTTGTGCAGTTAATTTAGACAATTAAACAGAATTAAAACAAAAATACATTGATATGAAGGAATAACATTATTGTAGCCTAGTTTGCAGGCACAAACACTTGTAAGTTGTGTGTAACAGTGTCTGCAATATGAGACTACCATAGACTCTGTACTTTGGCCGCTCTTATTTGACACAGCCAGAGACTGACATATCTTGGCTCTGCTCAAGGCTTTAGGAATTGTGGTCTAGTGTCAAATTACAGTTGTTGCTTGCAGACTAATTGGAGCTTGCATTTTATAAGGAACGTGACATCTATGTACGTTTTTTTGTAGAGCAAATTTTGTTCTCCCTTTTTTTCCCGCCTCTTATTTTCAATTCTTGACCTGCATTCAAAACTTGTTAGCATATTGAAAATGAAGCTTTTAGAGGAGACTTTTGATAGAGATAACAGGGAATGCCTAAGTAATATATATATATTGCAAATGATATTTTTAAGTATATGATTGCACATTGTTACATTTGATATGATATGTGTTTTTTTATTTTATTACGATACTCAGAGCTGCCAACCTCTGAAACCAAAATCAGTAATCTGAAAGCTAAAAATCAGTAATTTTGGATGGAAATCAGTAATTTCAAGCGCGGCGCTTTCAACATCAAGAAGACTGCATTTGCACGTACATTGTAGAGCTGCACACAACACCACAACACAAACTACTAGTACCATGGTAATAGCATCACTCTGAATGACAGGACTTGAAGTAAAAACAAGAACATTCTGTTTATAACATCATTTTAAGTGCTATAAAAAAAACAATGGTTATTAGAGGATTGATGTATCATTACCCTGTTTCACTTACGTGTGTATATTCACTTCAGGTTTTTACAATTAACATAGAGGCTCTACAAACATAATGGAACAACTCTTACCTAAGTAACATAACTGTCCAGTCACACTGTATGCTTGCTTGCTTGCTTTCTCACTGTTTGCAGAAACACAATGCAGCTCCCTTACATTTGGTTAAGAGTTTATCACTGAATTGCATGTCATAATATGTGCAAATCATAAATGTCCAGTCACACTGTAGCTTGCTTGCTTGCTTTCTCACTGTTTGCAGAAACACATTGCAGCTCCCTTACATTTGGTTAAGAGTTTATCACTGAATTGCATGTAATAATATGTGCAAATCATAAATGTCCAGTCACACTGTAGCTTGCTTGTTTGCAGAAACACATTGCAGCTCCCTTACATTTGGTTATAATAGTTTATCACTGTTTGCAGAAAGCCATTGCAGCTCCCTTACATTTGGTTAGCAGTTGATCGCTGAATTTCATGTCATGACAGTTTTGTCCTTTGGACTGGCATGTTGCCTTCTGAGTGAGAACATCACTCAATGTTGCAGTACTCAAACTGGCCCTAAACTCGGTCTTGTTCTTCCTCACCAAGCTGAACAGCCTCTCATCTGAAGCATTACTGTGTGATATCGAAAGAATCAGCATCATGACTTGCACTAGATGAGCATAGCGAAACTGCCCACTGGTGGGATCTTTGAGCTGAGATACTGCCACCCATGCCAAGTCTGCTTTTGAAGCATCAATCTTGTCCACGGAAGGATCACTCTGGTAGGAGGCATATTCCAGTTCAAGTGTGTCAATATCATCTTCCATGAAGTGGAATCTCCAAACAAAATACTCCACTGACACAAAGGGCGTTTCCTGTCGCCTTTCAAGATTGGCCACTCTAGCATGCATGAGAAGTGGATCCTTCAACGGAAATTTGCTCAGAACATAGTTGCAGACTGATATATAGTACTGTCTCACGGATGAGAAGAACTTCCTCTTCTGGCCATCACTGAAGTTTCCGCTTTGAAGCGACTCTCTCACTTTAGAACCAATCACCAAGTCGTTGTCTTCACGCTGATTGTCATTTGTTTTGTAGTCACACTCTTGAGACGATGCCATCAGCACTTTAGGCTTAACAAATCTTGTCAAAACATTTTGAAGAAAGGCCTGAAGTCTATCAAGTAGAACATGAATCTTGGGTGATTCTTCTTGGAGCTCTAAATTCAGTACAGTGAACAAAGGAATGTTGTGCTGGAGAAATAAGCAATATAGTTTATTCTCATCATTTGTCAGTTTGTCATAGATAGCAGCTGCCTTAGACGTTGCTGGGACTTCTTGGGAGGTCTTGCTCACAGCATGCTCTGTGCCTGCAAACACCTGACCTGTCTTCTGTGATGATGGAGCCCAACTTGATCTTGGGGGTGGCATTTTCACCTTTCCTGATCCAACTTTGGTTCCTTTAGGGAGGTCTTTTTTGGTCACATCACTGGCTTTCTTCCCAATAGAAGAAGTAGAGGGAAATGCAGATGTACTTGGAGCTGTACCATGAGAAGACAAAGTTTTTGTGACCACAGGGGAACTTTTACTCGTTGATGCCTTTGACACAGATGCAGGAGTTGTGCTTGATTTTCCCAATGCAGGCTTTGAGCTTGAAGTTTTGGCAATATGGGGAATTATATAGCCAGAGCTCTTCTTCTGGGATGGTTGATGGACTTGATGGCTACTAGAAGGTTTTAGCTGTTTCCCTCTATTCTGATGTGAGTCTTCAATCTTTCTCTTTGTTCCAGATGATGATTCAGAACTTGTGCTTGCCTTTCCAGACACAGGCTTAGAACTGGTCACAGAAACTTTGGCATTTCCAGTGTTCTTTTTCTGGGGTTGGGGTTGTGGTTGAACCTTTTTAGCTGTAGTCTTCGACTGGACACTCTTCTTCTTTTGCGCAGAAGATGATGAAGTTTCAGATTCACTCCGGAAGAACTCAACCAGAGGAACCCATTGTTCAATAAGTCTGTTCAAGGCCTGCTCCAAGGACAACCACCTGGTACACACATGCTTAAGAATTGCATGTTGCTTGACATCACAGCATGACTGCACTTCACGGAATGCCTTGTGCCTCTTGCTAGATTTCTCTAGGTAGTAGAAGATTGGTATCAGGAGATCAACTGGACTTGATGGAAGTTGCTGGGCCCCTTTCTCAGCTGCTAGGTGAAGCAAATGACATACGCAGCCATTAACATACACTTCAGGATTCTTCTCTCTCACAAAAGCAGCAACCCCGTTGTGCACTCCCATCATTACAGCCGCGTTGTCAGCAGAAAAACATGTAACATTTTTCCATGGAATTTTGTTCTCTGTGAGTGCTTGATCAAGAAGTTGGAAGATATTTTTCCCTGTGGAACTCCCCTTTGTTGTCGCTATTTCTAAGAGAACGGTCACAACATGTTGTGCATCATCATCGAAGTATCTTACAAGTATGGGGTAGAGTTGCTCATCTGCCCCCCTATCGGAGCTCCCATCTGTCGAAATTGAGAAGGGCTTCTCACGTATCTTGCGGATGATGTCCCCTGCAATGTAAAAAGGGAAAACATGTACATTATGACGATCAGGTCAGATAAAATTTGTTGATAAATGTGGATAAGCATATTCACATTCCCTAGTTCATGCATTAGATATCTGTTTTTACTAAGCATTATAACGTGTTCAACATGCACAGGGCAAGGTCTCCCTTACAGAAGTGAGGAATTAACAGGTAAAAACTTAATTATATTGATCATTGGTTTTTATGACAGAACAAATTTTTTTTTTTAAATTTAATATACATGTGCATTTCCCATTGAGAACAGATGCATACCACTTGCGTTTAGTGGGGGGGGGGGGGGGGAGGGGGGGGGGGGGGAATATTGTGCACAGTTAAAGCCTATCGGCACAATTGGCAAACATAGTACATATATCAACACCTGTACTGTAGCGACATGATCTAAATCTTGATAATTGACTGCACCAAAAAAAGTCAAAGGGGACATTGTTGTGTAAATTTGAATTTTATTTCTTATAATTTTTTATTAAATGCTTACAATGGGCATGGCGAGAAGGGATACACACAACCATTAAGTAAGCAAGCAATATAAAATTATGTTATTCTGACCTGAGCATTTATTTAACAATAACACAACAATTGTGATAATCATAGTGTCTTTACTTTTAATCTAACTTCAAATTCTACAGACTACAACTAATCTACACACAATAATTTTTTTAGGTTAATAATTGTCATTTCTTTTTGAGACAGAGCCCTGGCTTTCATTCCCATTATGTACTTCACATGTTCAATTTAAAGGGAAATTACTGTCGTGGTCGTGAAATTTAATTGTGGAAGAAACTCTCTGAGTGATTGGGAAAGGTTGATTACACTTCAACTAAGAATTGTTGTATGCTATAAGGTTTTGGAATGACCAAAATAATAAGAAATTAACTCAATTATGATGAGAGTCACATGCACTGCACACAGAAATGCATGTATGGGACTACATTCAACTGTGCGGCCCGCACATTTCAGCTGTTTATTGTCATATTATTATTACGACTACATGTACATGTATGAGAACAATTTAAGAGCAATCATTGACAGTGGGCCTTTTTATTATAATATTCTTCCTAAATAGCATGCCATGATATTAATCTGGAAGCTCACAATAACTTTTGTCACTTTTCCCACGACAGTAGATTCCCTTTAAATCTAAAATGCAATTTTCAATATTTATTTACCTTTTGTTTCCTGTCCCAAAGTTCTTGCGATTGCTGTAGCCTTGGAGCGACGGCACGCGTATTTACTTGCAATTTTACTGTCAGGGAAGGCATTTTTGACAAGTTGTGAAAGGTGGTCTGCTGCTGAAAACGCGATGTTGTGCTCTATCAAAAATTGAGTAAACTTCACTTCGGCGTTCGTGACAGAATTGTCCTTTGCGACGAAAAACTGGGCGATGTCATGACTGCGGGAATTGGAACTTGCCTCCGCCGCTGCAGTCCGGTGCTTCACCGACTTCAGATGTACCTGGATATCGTTCGAACCGCCATGACCAATTCCAAAATCGGATGAGCAATGTGTACAACAGGCACTGTTTGTATTCCTTTTCGACGGAACAATGCATGACCATTTCTTGGTGTAATCACCTGAGAAGGTTTGCAGTTTTTTAGAACGCTTCTTCGATGAAGTTGAAGTCATTTTTCTCCGTCGGTTACTCGAAGTTTGACGCGACCACGGCCGACCTGCTGCACATGCGGTAGTGTAACACTCGGCCAATGCATATTTCGCCCAGATAAATATCGTGCCACTTGTTTCAGCACATCCACCATGCATGCGCTTTCGTATTGGTCAAAACTTTGTGTGTCAGCTCATTCAAAATTTATTCGTGTATCATATTTTGTTATCAACAATGAAAAGGGGTATATGAATAAAATGAAATGAATAAACATGATCCAACAAATAATGTGAAATAAAACACAATGACAATAATTGTTGAATATAAATTCAAGTTTAATCAAGGAAGTACATTCATTTTCCTTATGACAATTATCATCATCATCATCATCATCATCATCATCATCTTCATCATTAGTCGAGTCGTACTTTTATTATCATAACAATGAGAACCCATCACTAAGGGGAAAAAAATTGTAGACCTGCTATAAACTACACATGGACATGGTACCGTACGGGTTGGTTTGCAAGGTGGCTAAATGGACTTGGGACGAGTTTGCCGTCTCCCCGATATATATTGCATGCTGAAAGCTAGCACACGCAGCCCATATAGGCAGGGCGGTGTGCATATCTTTCGATGGTAGCTACATGTGTGTGCAGTGGTCGTGGCTGAGGCGCGGATGATATTTCCGTGCGCTCAAAAGTTAACCACCGGGCCGAGGCCCGGGAAGTATCGCGATCATTACCGCTAAAACACTCGCATATGCATAATGCATGTGTTAATACATAGGCATGTCCAGAAATCGGGGAATCCGTAATTTTTGAAGGGGTTTCCGTGCTTCCGTAATTGCCGTTGATTTCCGTACCAATTACGGAAAATCCGTACTAGTTGGCAGCTCTGGATACTGTTACTTTATTTTAGTTTGTTTGATAAATTCATTCATTCCCTCACTCATTCATTTAAAGTAACTGAATTTTCTCTCATTTCTTGACAGGTGTTTGCATCATGCTCGGTAGACAAATCCATCCGTATTTGGGACGTTAGGGCCGTCCCCTCCAAGGCCTGCATGCTGACCTTGGAAGAGGCCCATGAAAGCGACGTCAATGTGATCCACTGGAACCGGAACGATCCATTCATCTTGTCGGGGGGTGATGATGGTGTCATCAATGTTTGGGATCTCAGGCAGTTTCAGGTGAGTTTTTAATGCTAATATTCTGATGTCATTATTTATTTGTATCCTGTGAAACGTATGACCGTAATTTTTGCGATTAGCTCATGTAGATTACAAGGACAATTTGAGTCTTTTGAGCCGCCCAAAGTCTTAGCTGCTAAAAGATATATCGTCTGTTTAGATCCAGAAGGGCATTAGCCCTGTGAGAAAGTGTATGAGTTAACATTTTTCTGGATCTCAACAACAGACGATTTGATAAGGCAATTTTTTCAGTGAAAAGTTAAGAATTAAACACAAAGGCAAGTAATGGTACACTTGACGATCTTCATTTACAAATGTAGAAATGAAAGTGTAAATTTGTTTTCACAAGAAGCAGGTTTAAGAAAAGTTCATTTGTCATTTTCATAAAGGGGTAGATTTCAGTCATGCTTGTTTACTTGCTGTGTAATAGTTCAGATTTGCTTCTGATAGAATGTGTACTTATATATTGCCAATCTTATATTTAATAGGTCTGGTTTAGTCAGTTTGCAATACCCATTTGTGTTTGCCTTTGTCTACTGAAGGTGGTACCTAGACAAAGACCTTGCAATAATGAGAAATAATTAGGGATACTGTGAACACATCCATCTTAGGAGACTCATGGCACCTACAAAATTTCCCTGGCTTTAGCCTTCTTCTTACCACCTTACCACTTTACAGTTTGTTCATCCAGGACTATAAGGGTTATTGTGAATGTGATGATGAAGATCTTTTAATTTCAAATGAGTAAGAGTATTTCCAACTTATTTATTTTCCATCAGAAAAAAGCGTCTCCTGTCGCCAAGTTCAAGCATCACACCGCTCCCATCACGTCGGTAGAATGGCACCCAACAGACAGCACCGTCTTTGCTGCATCAGGAGCAGACGACCAGCTCACCCAGTGGGATCTGGCCGTCGAGCCCGACGAGACCGAAGGTCAAGGGTCAAAGGGCAATGACCCTGATGTTCCTCCGCAGCTGCTGTTCATCCACCAAGGTCAGTCGGACATAAAGGAGGTTCACTGGCATCCCCAGATACCTGGAGTGGTTATTAGTACAGCGCAGAGTGGATTCAACATCTTCAGGACTATTAGCGTGTAGCATCCCTTGGATGGCTTTAACCCATTGCATACTGAAGCTAGTTCGTTTATGTACAAAGCCAATGGTAATGAGACAATTCTGCAGTCGATGGGTTAAGAGGACTGCCTGTGTGACTTTCTGAATGTATGGCAAAGGAAATCGACTGACTCTTCTCCCTTTTGGATTGAGGGGATAGCTGTTTAAGATGTCACGCCTTTTAAGCTGGAACCATCCTCTCTCTACATTTTGACCCGATTTAAGAGTTTGATGGAATATTAATCACGTATGGAGTGGTGATTGTGCAAGTACCACCAACAGGGTATGCCCTTTGCACAACAGAGCACAACAGATGTAATATAGGAAACCCATGTTTACTTAGAATCTTGAACACACACCTGACCTGCAGCCATTTGCCCTCACCTGGCTGGAGGTGAAGTCTTCCCCAGACTCTGGCGTAAACAGAAGAAAGATCTGGGCTCATTCATGGAACCTTACTTAGCCTAGATGTAACTAACTATGTACTATAGCATACATAGTTAGTTGACAGTTAGCAAGAAGAGACAACTCTTCCCGGGGCCCCAGCCAGCGTCTCCGGGCTCGTTCGCTTCACAACGTTCAGCCACCGCAAGGACGGCGGGCTCCGCCTTCGGGTTCGGGAATATTTGCCTGATTCCCTGATCCTGATTCTCCACACTCTGCCCGCAAGGATCTCGCTTGAGTATTTGCTACTACCACCAAGATTTGTTAGCCGTTTGTGTTTTTGAGAGTGTGAACAATTTACCCAGTGGTCAGGAAAGAAAGACAAAAAGTAATCATACAATAGCAAGTCTAAAGCGTTCCTTACATCCACAATTATGAATTAATCCTCTAATTTTGTTGGTATTGGTGATGAACTCTTAGGTCTTTTTGATTTTTTTCCATGACTGCCATCAATCTACAGTGTTTCATTTTAAAGGTACATGTACATTGTATATCTTATTCTGAATTTGATGATATTTCATATTCTTTCTTCTATCGTCCATTTAGACATTGTCTATTTAAAGACCAGTTTTGGAAACGTCTTCATTTCAAAAAATGAAATGGAAGCTCTAATTACAAATCATGTGAAAGAATATGTTTTGACTAATACGTGATGGTACAAATTTTGCCGGGAAACCACCTACTTATATATTTGGTAAATTATTATATCTATCTGGACTGGAGAATATATAGGATAGTCCCATATACATCTTTCTGTGTACAGTGCTTGTAACTTTACCAAGACTGGGCCAAATTTCTTATCATTTTGAATATTCCAGAACCTTGCAGCACACAACAATACTTATATGCTAGATGATCAACCTTTTCTGCAATCGCATGACCAGAACTGGTCTATACCTTTAATCAAGCAATATTTTATATTCGTAGGTCACTGGGTTTATATAAATATATTTTTTTTTTTTTGCTTTTTAATAAATAAGTTTAACATGTAAGAAGGCAATTTGAAGGCAATATAGGCCCTGATAGTCAGGGCCCTTGCCCTTGTAAGATGTAATGTGATTTTATTATCTGCATGTAAGGTCCAAAGTCCACATGCTTTCAAACGCATATTTCTGGTGAATTGTTTCTTCTCTTTAAAACAAGATTTTTAAAAAATTATCTAATTTTCGTTTAGATACAACTGTAAGATGTAAGTGTTATCAGATGTTTTGCAAGAAGGTTGTCATGTTTTTAGATTTGTCCCTTGATATAAGATATCAATTTTATCCTTACCTTTAACACGGTGCATTAAATTTAATTCTCTTCACTTTTTTGTATCTTAGAACACAAACCAGCGAGTACACTTGAAATTCCCTGTCTGCCATTCATTTATAAATTATATATATATATATATACCGGTATATATTTTTAATTTATTTTTTTTTTTTGGGGGGGGGGGGGGGGGCAACTAACTGCAAACAAGGCTTTAGAGGTGAAATACATGTATATAAAATCAGCATTGGCTATGTGAACCTGGTGGCTCATGGAAAGTTGGAAACTATGGAAAAAAAGAGAATTCAGTATTCCGTGGGTTAAAATAATTCAATTAAAGTCTGCTCGTGTGATTTATGATGAGCCTAGTGAACAAATGCAAATGGATTGTTGAAAATGTTCCTTTTTATGTGTGATTTTCAATTTTTATTGAAGTTTCACTTCAAAAGCATACATTGGATCAAACTTATGAAACAAATTTACAATATTTATCTATTTACGGAACAGATTTTTTAGATGAAATTCTGAAAGGAGATTTTATAATGTACAATGTTGCAAATTTATTGCAGACCATTAAATTAATGGAAATGATTTCAGAGATATGAAATTTGATGTGACGAGTGATAACATTTTGTCTACACGCGTTGTCTAGAAATTTGTTTGAATGGTGATCCAAGTCCAACACTTCATGCAACGCTTGCTCTGGGCTTCATTCGTCTAAGATTTAGGGTCTGGGGCATCAATACGGTTGTATGTTAGGTTCAGGGTTAGGGTGAGGCAGGCCTATAGTGTTGGGTAAGGCATTGAAGTTGGGAATATAGTTACGGTAAGACTAGAGTAGGAAATTGTGTCTTACAACGGGTTTGAGAGATTGAGAGGGAGGGAGAGAGGGAGAAGGAGAAAGAGATTCAAAGGGAGGGGAGGGAGAGACAGACGGAGAGTGTTGAAAAGGCAAAGCCAAAGCTGGTTAGTTTTCTCTGTAATTGATGTAAGCTTATTTGTTTTTAAAACAGTCAGGGGACAGGGGTACATTTATGCCGGATTCAAATTCTTCAGTTTTTATGCCTCCGTTACGAAGTAGCCGGAGGCATTATGTTTTCGGGTTGTCCGTCCGTACGTACGTCTGTACGTATGTCTGTACGTACGTACGTCCCGTTCTCGTGATCGCGTTATCTGAAGAACCGATTGATGGATTCCTGCCAAACTTTGGTCATGTATGTATCTTGCAGAGCCAATGAACTGATTAGATTTTGGGGTCATGAGGTCAAAGGTCACAGGGCTCATATTATGTATGCGAAAACAGCTCGTGATCGCGTTATCTGAAGAACCGATTGATGGATTCCTGCCAAACTTTGGTAATGTATGTATCTTGCAGAGCAAATGAACTGATTAGATTTTGGGGTCATGATGTCAAAGATCAAAGGTCACAGGGCTCATTATGTATGCGAAAACAGCTTGTGATCGCGTTATCTGAAGAACCGATTGATGGATTCCTGCCAAACTTTGGTCATGTATGTATCTTGCAGAGCCAATGAACTGATTAGATTTTGGGGTCACGAGGTCAAAGGCCACAGCGCACATTATGTATGCAAAAACAGCTCGTGATCGCGTTATCTCAAGAACCGATAGATGGATTGCTGCCAAACTTAGGTCATGTATGTTAATTGCAGAGCCAACGAACTGATTAGATTTTGGGGTCATGAGGTCAAAGGTCATGGGCTCATTATGTATGTAAAAATAGCTTGTGAACGCATTGTCATTAGAACTGACGATGGATTACTATCTAACTCAGGACATATTGCAGAGCCAATGAACTGAGTAGATTTTAGGGTCATGAGGTCAAAGATCAAAGGGTCATATATGTATATGAGAAATTGCTTGTAATCACAAGATTGTAATTCTGAGAACCTGTAAATGGATTACAATTGAACTTGAATTCGAAAAATTACTTCTGTTTTGGTTTTTAAAATTGCTCTATGACGGAGGCATCATTTTCGACTGCGCGCAGTCGAATTCCATCTAGTTTCATGAAATTGTTGGACAGTGTAATATGATAGCAGGGCCCTCGGGGAGAACAGTATTTACAGGCGCGGATCCAGGATTTTTTAAAATTGTAGTGTTTGCCAAGGTGTAAAACTTAAGGCTTTTCTAGACTTCATGTGGTGCCTTTTCTCTAAACAAAATAATCAAACAATGCTTTCATTTAGTCAATCATCCACATAGCCTCCAAAGAAGTGCCCCTTATCACATTAATGTTTTCAACAGGGACATTTATTATAGAAGGGGGAAAGAACGCTATGAAAAAAAGGGGCAGGGCTGCATTCATGATATGCCGTCAATTTTTATTTCTTAATTTGTCCTTTCACCTGAAGTCACTGGCTTAATATAAATGATCCCGTTCATCTTCTACATGTCTGTTTTGGTTTATAATTGTGATAAATATTAAAGAGAGGAGGAAGAGGAGGAAGAGGAAGAGGAGGAAGAGAAAGAAAAAGAATAAAATAATAATGAAAATAATGAGAATAGTATGCCTCATTAGGATTATGATGAGAGGTCATGATGAATAATGGCACGCTATCAGGCCTGCATGCTACGATATCAATTATCTTATACCATAGTTCACTTGCAAGAAAGTTGCAATACATTGCAACGCCCAACTAGTCTCCTAAATTTCCTAGGATTTTGTTAGGATTAAAGGTTTAATAATTAAATTAAGTGTTTCTTTTTAAATCTAGCTTTTATTCCCCCTCCCCCCCCCCCCTCTCTCTCTCTATCTTACTAATGGGGCGTTGCAAGAAGTTGAGATGCGGTCAATTGCAAATTTGCAATTAATCGCAAGACTAACGCTTGGTTTTGGGGGTCTGCAATGGATTGCAACTTTCTTGCAACACCCCTGCTCAACAGAAACGTGGAAAGAAACAGACAGTACTGGTGGTTTCTGATTTTATTTTATTTATTTTATTTTTCTGCATTTTTCCAAATATAATACCTGAACAACAAAGAACATATAGCTGAAGCTATAATACAAAAGATACAAACAATAACTTCACGTCAAAATGTTTTTTTATATATATAATAACGATACTTAATATTTCTACACCATATTTAAAGTTTAAAGTATTTTCCAAATTATCTGTGGAAAAAGTGCAGGGGACTGCAATCATAAGCGATGCTTAACTAGGATGGCGGCCTTGAAAGAAAAATCTTAAGGTGAAATTTTAAATGAAAATATGTTTAAACGATCTTTGTGAATGAGTTCATGAGTGTGTTGTGCGAGTGTTAATTGTGCGAGTGTTAATTGTGTGTGTGCGTGTATGCGGGTGTGTGCGTGTATGTTGGTGCGTCATGTGTCTGTGTGCCTACCGGTATGTGTGTGTTGCGAATGGTTGATGTGTACATAGCTCTGTGTTGTATGGTGGAGTGAAAACAAATGTAGCCTTTTCAACAAAGAATTTGATATTGAATACAAAATATGCAAAACAGAGTTGCAACGAGACCAAAATTCAAGGTCAAAATCTCAACTCAAGAGTCTCATGAAAGATCCAAGTAGATCTCCTTCGTTCTCATGGCATATAGTGTGAAGCATTTGTTGCAAATATGACACCAGAAAGTATGAAAAGTAAGAGAAAAATTGTACTTTAAAAGAAGAGATGTAGATATTGTCATCTGAAAATTAAAATCTTACGTTGATTGTAAAATTATTTACACTTTAATTCACATAGATGTAAGATCTGGACACATCTCCATTCTTTTTGCATTGCCTAAAGCTGTGGAAGTTATGGTAAACGAGAAGTACTTCGAGCAGCTGAAGGGGCAATCTGGACACATCTCCATTCTTCTTGCATTGCCTAAAGCTGTGGAAGTTACGGTAAACGAGAAGTACTTCGAGCAGCTGAAGGGGCAATCTGGACACATCTCCATTCTTCTTGCATTGCCTGAAGCTGTGGAAGTTACGGTAAACGAGGAGTACTTCGAGCAGCTGAAGGGGCAATCAGGACACATCTCCATTCTTGCCTAAAGCTGTGGAAGTAATGGTAAACGAGAAGTACTTCGAGCAGCTGAAGGGGCAACCAGGACACATCTCCATTCTTTTTGCATTGCCTGAAGCTGTGGAAGTTATGGTAAACGAGAAGTACTTCGAGCAGCTGAAGGGGCAATTCTGCTTGCTAGCTTTCGACGAAGCACATTGCATTTCACAGTGATAAAATAAATAAGCATACCACCACAATATGCAAGTAATAATCACATCTACTGGCGCAATGTAGGGAGGGGTGGGGGGAGTGGGGAGCTGCCCTGAAATAATAATGCAAAAAAGATTTCCATTTCCTCAATATTATTAAAACATTTCCTTGAATATCTAGGCGATTGGACCTTTCTTATTCTGAAATTCCTCAGTATTCCTGAAGCTTTTTCTTCTTGCTTATCAGCAGCTGAAACTCCTTAAAAATTTCTGGATAGCACACGGCCCCTACCAAAAAGAATTGGTTCATTACACCACTGATTAGATAATATAAAATTTCCTGTATGCAAACGGTTCAAGGACAATTAACTCTCGCCTAAACAACCAGCCACTAGCCAGGGAGGACAGCTAATTGAGTTATTGGAAGGTAGCAGAATAGTGTGTCTTGTAGAAGACATTCCCACATTGGCACCGACTACGACCGCCACACAGGACATCTATCATGACATATGCTCAGTTGTTGCAATGAGTGACGACAACACACATCTGGTGGCCAGAAATCCTGACCGGTTGGTATATTTCTAGTTTCTACGAGTACCGTATGTTTAAGGGGGAAGACACGGAAAGTCACGCACCCACACACACTCACTATGTAGGCAAACATATACCAAAACTTCTTGAAACAACAATATGTTGACTGATAAACTGTTTTGATGAACTTGGTTATTTTCTCTAAATAATATACAAATTTTAACATCTGAACATATCTGTTAAGGTCACTGCATTTCATTTCAGAAGAAAATTCAATATTCTCAATTACCTTCATACTATTCTGTTCCATCTAAATTATCATAATCATATGATTGTCTCTGCATTCTGGTGCATTTATAAAAAAATATGGTTGATCAAAACATAGTAAATGTAGTTAAAAGAGCCAAGTTATTAAAAACACCTACCGGTATTCAAAAGAGAATGAATAGAAATAAACATGATGTAAAAGGAGCTCACTGGAAACACACGAGATCAACTTTCTATTCAGTTATTAGAAGTGATGTCATTGTAAAACTATGTTAAGTTCATTAATTTTGTTATTAGACATCAGTGTCACTTTGAAATTAAATTATTTATAATGCTTTGTTATTTTGAAGAAGATTTGGATGTTAATAAATTCCTCCAAATCATGAGAAGAAAACAAAAATGATTTTCCTTTTATCTATGTTGCATAAGTTAATGATATGCATTTATTCTTTTAATCCTGCATGCTATCAAATAAGATTTACTTTTTCCTTCCAAGTCAAAGCAACTGGACATGTCTGGTCAACATCCGAGACAAAAATACTGTTAGCTTGAAAAATTAAATCTTTACAAGATCAATTACCGGTATAACATTTCCATACCTGTATAAACATGGTTGGCTACAAGAAATGAATAATGTTCTCAATTCATTTTGCAGACCCAACATATATCTCCACAATCAACAGACTTTCCAAGATCCCTCAAAATCCTTAGGCTGGCTAATCAACAACATCAAGACTTCTGGACGTAAATAAACACAAGTAATAGTGTTCACTGTAAATATGAGGCAATGTGAATATACAGTGCGTCCCAGAAAAACGAAACCGAGAATTATCAATGTTTTACAATTATAATTGATAAATGACACATATTTGTTAAGCTTAGATCCTCCTCTTTCCTTTGATGCAGCTCATATCTCATATTTCACGCATGAGTGATTAAAATGAATTTGAAGAGAAGGAACCAAAAAGTCATTTGACGGACAGTATCTGAATTTCAAAGAGAAAATCACATTTCTAGAAAGTTGAGTTACTGCCCTTTCATATGATACCTCAGTTAGGATAAATGAGCTAGGAATAACAAGGTTCTGTTTGTTTAAAAGAGTGCTTGCATTTCCAGAATTTCATTAAACAAATTCGTTTTCAATGGCTGCCTGCCGTAGCAACAAGCGGAATTAACAAGAGACTGAACTCCGTTTCGTTGACGATCAGCCGTAGATGAAAGACTTCATGCATGGCTGAAACAGAGTAAAGTCTTTTGTCAATTCTGCTTGTTGCTACGGCAGGCAGCGAGTGAAAACGAATTCGTTTGATAAAATTATAGAAATGCAAGCACAATTTCAAACAAACAGAACTTTGTCATTCCTTGCTCATTTTTCCTGATTGAGGTGTCATATGAAAGGGCAGAAAATCAACTTTCTAGAAATGTGATTTTATCTTTGAAATTCAGATACTGTCCGCCAAATGACGTTTTGCTTTCCTCTCTTCAAATTCATTTTAATCACTCATGCATGAAATATGCATCATATGAGTTGCATCAAATGAAAGAAGAGGATCTAAGCTTTCCAAATATGTGTCATTTATTAATTATAAATTTGACTAAGTTATGATAACAGATCGATAATTCTCGGTTTCTTTTTTTCTGGGACGCACTGTATATATATGTGGCTAATGTCAGAACTTGGTCGCCATGCATATATGCGGATGAACTTAAAAGGACGAACGGAATGGTGGACATGATTCACAGCAAGACTAAGGAAGGGGATCTGAAAAGAATCTGAACATTATTCCCTGAAGGTACCATCAGGGTAGTGGTGGCAACAGTGGCCTTTGGCCTAGAAAATTCAAGTACACGATGTTGATGTCGTCGTGAACTGGGGAGTGGAATAAATGCTTGTTTACTTGCAAGAAGTGGGCAGATGCGCTCAGGTTGGCCATCAAGGTTACTCACTGATGTACGCATATATCCTAGATCTATTAATGACTGTACCGGCGAGACAGAAAAAGGACCCTCGCAGAGAGAAGAATCAGAAGCACCATTCTGAAGAATTTCAAGCTCCCAGGAATGGAGGAAAGACATCAGGAATTTTTTCACAACGTAATGAGAAGTGTACCATGTGATAGCGCAGGAAATGCCTTTTGTTGCACTTTCTGTGCAAAAAGTGTAGAGGTGGAAATATTGAAGTAACAAAACGTCTCCTATCAACAGAACAATAAAGGTAATTCAATGAGAACCTAAATGGGAGAGGATGGTAGGAGGAATGCTTCATATAGTGTTTCTTGAGATTCTTCTTCTTCAACTGACACATGTGCATGAGCTTTGTCCATTCCTTGGGCCCGTTGTAGCTGGTGATTTTCTATGCACTCAATGAATATATCCTGCTGTGTTAGAGCATGTTTGAATACGAAATCACTAAAGCCAGTGTGACTCCTTCCAGGGAGTTGCTCCAAACAGTTATGCTCCAAAAGCAGTTTCGCCAGCTCCAACGTGTCTTCCTGCATGTTTTGAGTCTTTCGACTATCATTTTCGCGTTTGTTTTGGGGCAAGTGCACTTCAAACTTACTCTGAAAGTCCTGACGCATACCTACCACTCTGCTATAACGGTTCATTGTACTTGGAGTGATGTTTCCACCGCATGACTTGACAGCAAGTTTGAATTCTTCTTTGAGATGATTCATTGCCAAGTCCATGGATATGTTGTGACCTCTTCCACCACGCACGTTCACCGTTCTGTTCCATTTCATTTGATGCGCCACACGCTCTGGTACACCACCATTCATGTCGGTAAGTAGGTGAAAACCTTCAATGAAATATTTCGGGTGCTGCATGTTGTAGAAGTCTATCATGTCAGATCGCCAATGAGAAATGATACGATCACCATCATTTTCTCTGATGGCATCGTATCGCGCCCTTTCTCCAAGCCCCCTAAAGAGCATTGCTCTGGAATACTGGAAGACATGGTCATTGGTAGCGTGGAAGACAACTACTCTTTTTTTCTTCTGTGATGCTTGAGAACACTCTATGGAACAGTAGTACTTATCCTCTGGTACATCTTCAAGTGACATATTCATGCAGGAAAGGTGAAACCAAGTTCCACGACGACATAAAGGGTTCTCACAAAACAACATATCATCCTCAATATCCGTGTGACAGATGCAGTATGGATACGCATGGATCTCACTCTCAGGTTCTTCCAAAGGCTGGACTGCAACTTCTGGTTTGTCCAAATACTGGAATGCAATCTCCACCACTAACTCAACAACATCTTGAAAATACAGCAATCCTTCATCTCCTTCTGGAAGATCTTTTGGCATCTTGCTTGGATCATCGATCTCAACATGCAAACAGGCGGCGGCAACCACATACGCTTCCGTAGAAAGTTTCAATAACTCTGTGCCTGAGTCGAAGGCGTGTATCACTTTGTCTGGTTTAAAACTCCGGCCATACTTGTTCTTGATGAAGCTGAGTGTCCCAACGTCCCTTGAGCTGCGCACATCATACAGCAATTTGTAGGTATCCTATTGAGGGCAACATAAGTCACAAATGTGGATCAATGTCTGCACTGATATCGTTGCAATTTATAAGACTCAACAAAATTCATCTTTGCAATTCATACAAAATGTCTTAGGTCATAAGGTGTACAGGTGCAGTGGGTATGTTTCACAACCTGAAACAATTTTGACATGTTAAGCATTTGCATCTATGCCTATACTAGTGAAAAGAAAAAACACTTAGGCAGCTGTTACACTTTTATCATCCATGGTTAGGTCTCTTTTGCCACTGAAAAAGATACAATGGTTTTGTGTGTTGTTGTTGTTTTTCATATATATCCACTTGGTGGCTATAATATTTTTAGGAAAAATGCAGAAGGGAACAGAAAACAAGAATGGATGTGTGGATAGCCTACCTGATTACAACTGTGCATAATTTGTCAAGTTATCACTTTCAAGTTTGTTTTTTATAAGCGCCCAAATACAATATCATATTATTGCAAGAACTCAATAATACACGCACTCACAAGAAAAATGTTGTCTTGTTAAGTTCCACTAATTTTATACAAAATTTAAAAAAAGGTGCAGTGCCAACATACCTCTAAGAGAAGGCCACGTTTGTGCTTTTCTTGGATTGTGGGATGAAGACCCTCCAGGCGGTCGAACGAGTTTGTCGCGTTTCTTCTGGAATTTAGCGCATCACGTGCGCGTTCGCATCTAAGTCCATCTCCATATAGCACTGTGGTGACTGGCTCGCCATCTTGGTAGGGTACAAGGTCGTGATAGCTCTGGAGAATGTCGACCATATCGTAAGTTTTTGCTTCATCTTTCATCAAGACACCTAACGGTACCTATGCAATAAATGTAATAAATGCAAAATGATCAAAATGAAATGATGTTGTAATTATGAAAATGTCTGTTGCCATAGATATTTTGGTGTGGGTCAAATCATGCTCATCATAACTATCTTCAAAGATTATCTTGCTATAAATTCAAAAGATATGGATGTAAGCCACATCTAAAAGCTTCATTTCTAATCAAACCTACCAGTATTTCGTTTGGCAATGATTTCACTTCATGTGACCCCTTGCAATTCATTACGGATGATAGTTTACAAATATCCGGACAAATGAGCAGTAACTAGATTCGAAGGAAGACTACATGGAGTGTTGACTATGCTCAGTTGAATTTAATGTCTCTGCCCTGAACAGAATCGGAACACATCGCACATTCGTTTTTCAAGTCTCTGAAATGCCTTTTCTAAATCAATTAGAAATCAGGGAAAAAAATATTTAAACAATTTCGGGGTCTACTTTTCAAGCTTGCTTGCATGAAAATAACACTCTTTAATTTGTTTTGCATTGAACTCTATGCAAGTTTTTTTTGGCTCTTCTATGACTTTCGGGGGCTAATTCGCCCTGAGCCCCCGTGTATATTGTTCCCTGTTAGAAATTGATGTAACATTTCATCTCTTCTTATTTCGAATGGGATAAATATCTTTAAAGGCAACAAACTGATCTCCCGATGCTGCACTTGTTGATGAGGATCGACCAAACACTTACTATTTTACTCTTCTGCTTGGATTCTTTGAAGTATGGATGTGGTATGTGGTTTTTGACGTGCTCAGCGAATCGTTGAAAGCAAGGCATCAGTTGTGTTAGAATCCTTGAGACTATGACAGTGTACTCTTCCCTGAAATTAAAAAAAATTATGCGTTCTGTTTACGAGGTGGACGTGAACGCTACTTCTCATATTAAAGTCACTACATGTAGCATATTATTTGCTGCCACAATGTTATGTTGCATATGAAGTAAAGTAGTCATCAGTATATGTGAAACACTTTGAATTACATACATTACGTATTTTAAACTGGATTTATATCGATTGCAGGGACTATCCATTTATGTAGAAAAAACTCATAATAAAAAAAATATAAAAAAAAGAATCGGGGGAAAAATATAATCAGGAAACTGATTTAAATCTGGAAATCATCAGGCCTGCATACTGTTCATCTCATCTAATAAACTATATCGACTAATGTTAACATGATGCATTAAAGTACGGGTGGTAGGGCTGCGACGAATAGTCGATTGCTCAAGTACCCGCACTGTTGACAACTACTCGAGTACGATTTCTCGTACTCGAATATTCGGCCGCAAAAAAAAAATAAAAAAAATAAAAAAAATAAAAAAAAATTGTAAAAAAACATGGCGTCCAAATATTCGCTTTTAAGTCTGGGAGGGTACCTCATTACACTGTTGTGCACAGCCTTAAAGGTGAAATTCAAAGAAAATCACAAATATGTCAACTAATGTATCACAAAAAACTGGTAATCTAGCAGATAGCCATCGTACAAGTTTTAGGTCAACTACATATCGGGTGATTTATAAAAATACAAATACAACCACCTCCATAGCAGCTGGGAATTACGAGAGATTCGCCGGAAAAATAACGATGTTTTAATGACGTCACTATATGGACCAATACTGCCCAAGCAGACGACATCCCATAAAGAATGAACATAATTGCAAAGCTATTATTTGTCAAATTATAATGAGTTTAGTGTATAAATGTAATGGCATGTCAAACCATTCAAAAAGGAATATGACCCGATCGTGATAACTAAAATCTTTTGCTTGTAAATACACAGGATAGGGGTTAATTAACAATCAAAGAAACCAGACTTTCAAATTGAAAAACCCCCGGAATGATATTAAGGACGGCATTTGTTCCCTCTTGAAACGCCGAACATACCGCGTTGTGTGCAGCTGAATATACAATGGCGTCTTATTTTGTTTACAAGCGACAGATTCCTTTATTTTTGTAACGCTCAGGGATGCCAACCTTTCAGAGCACAAATCAGTAACCATAAGGCTCAAAATCAGTAATTTGGGGAATAAACCAGTAATTTCCTATGCGGCACCATGAATCTTAAAAGAATGGCAAGCGGACGCATGCGCGCATGATTATCTGAAATTTGTTGTGATTTTACTCCCACAAAGTTGCTAAATATTGATTTTCAGTTCATCACAACACATAAGTTTTCAATGAAAAATTGGCTTCTATTAAGAGAATACTTGATAATTTTCCATCCTTCTCGTGCTGGATGGCCACCATACTGTACAGCACTTGCTACGATAGATCCCTATGCGCAAAAAAAAAAAAAAAAAAAAAAAAAAAAAAAAAAAAAAACGTAATTTTTAGACAACATTCCGTACTGCCGTAATGGTCGTTAATTTCCGTACCAAAAACTACCAATTACGGGAAATCCGTACTAGTTGGCATCTCTGATCGCTGCATGTGTCATCAAAATAAAACCATGCGCGGGGTTTAGAGTGAGGCAATAGATCATACATTTAGCCTGACGGTAGTGAAGTAAGAGATAGAACTCTAGAGAATATGAAAACACAGGCACTGAAAATGTGCGAGATTTTTTAATGGGACATCGTCTGCTTGTGCAGATCAGGTGCTATGCCGGGGCTGTATTTAAGCGTTTTGTAATTCATAATAATCATTACTTCGAATGTTTCCAAGCATTGAATTTTGATAACCTTGTCGAATTAAAGTTTCAACTTTGCAATAATGAAAATAAAGTTAGTTTTTAAAATCAATGAATATCTACTTTAACAGGTGGCCAACCTTTAAAAGCTCGCGGGCCACAGCTCACGATTGGCATAACTTGGGGGGCCGTAGGTAGTCTTCTCCCCCCTCACACACACACACTCATGCAATACGTGTACACACTTGCAATTTTGTAAAAACAAACAAGCAAACAACAAAATCAGTGAAAAAATATCAGGCTTACTTATTTAGTGTGATTTCTGGGGCTGCATCTCATTGAACGCGGTGTAAAGAAAAGGGGACTATCCAGTTTACAATTAAGATTCATGAGAAAATTCAACGGCGGGAGAAAAGGGTTGTAAGTTTCAAGCCGGGGGGTTCTCAGATTTGGTTTAGTCGGGAGTGTGCCTTTCAAGGCTCGAAACCCCTACCCATTTTAAAGGGACATTAATGGGATTTTGCTCGAAATAAAGCACATTTTTCTCAATTTTCTGGAGTTTTTCAAAAGTTTGGGAAATTAAAAAAACAAGGGAAACGCTCTTGGCGGTCTCGTCTGCATTACGCAATTTGATATGATGAAAAATTGAGGTTGGGATATTATTTATAGGCAGGGTGGCCCATTAGCAGCACCCCCCCCCCCAAAAAAAAAAATCCTCTGAATATAATCATCATTTTTAAGTGAGTTTGGGCCTAGAATCATCAGAAATTATTTACTATAACTTGTACCAAGATTGATAACTTTAATGAAATATGAACAAATAATAAAAATTGATTTATTAATTCTCATATTAAGTTGTGAAAACATAATCCAAGTCTACTGACCAGGCTAAAATGACATTTGACCAGGACTTTGTGACCTAAAATTTGCATCATATGATTTGTGATACTTGATAACCCTTGTGTACAAGTTTCATGGAATCTGAACAAATGCTTTTGAAATTATGCTAAAAATTCAAAGTCTTGAGGTTGATACCACAACATAGTCTAAGTTTGCAGACCTTAAATTACATTCGACCTTGACTTTGTTACCTAAAAGACTAATCAAATGATTGATGATACTTGATAACTCTTTAGTATAAGTTTCATTGAAAAAGAACATACACTTTAAAAATTATATTAAAAATTCAAAAACTTAACCTGAGGTTAAGTTTTCGATGATGATGCCACAACGTAGTCCAAGTCTTGTGACCTGAAATGACCTTTGACCTTGACTGTGTGACCTGAAATTCTGCTCAAATGATTGGGGATACTTGATAATTATTTGGTCCAAGTTTCATTGAATAAGAACTTATACTTTCAAAATTATACTAAAATTTCAAAAACTTAACCCGAGGTTAAGTTTTTGATGTTGACGCCGTTGCCGTCAACGGAAAAGCGGCGCCTATGTCTCGCTTTTTGCTAGGCAATTAACGACTCAATACATATGTTGTGAATGATAAAAACAAATTATGGAAATAGACACTATGAACATGACGGACAAAGAAAGCGGACAAAATATACAGTTCCTCATTGGACCCTCAACGATTGCTTTGGTAGGCAAAGGAACATACCTTCACTGCTGTATGTAAAAATGTGTAGAACAGGTGAATATGCATGTGACACCTGTTCTACAGATTTTTTACATAATAGCAGTGAAGGGATGTTCCTTGGTCTACCATAGCAATTGTTGAGGGTGAAATGAGGAACTGTATATTTTGTCCGTTTTCTTTGCCCATTATGTTCATAGTGAGGGATAGTTGTGTGTAAATGTTTTACCCTATTTCATGGCTGCTAAGCGGGCCGCATTTCATTTACGAGCTATTTTTATAATTACTTTTCCGATGCTTTGCGGGCCGCACCGCGGTTTGGCCACCCGTGCATTAAAGTGTAGCTAACGTGTATCTGTAAATGAAAAGTAAAGATAAGCATAGGTCATACCTAAGGAGGGCCTCGTCACTGTCATTTGGTAAGTACGCCAGGGGATCTATCTGCAGGATGTCGTTGGCGGTGGGAGGAGAGTCACTCAGAAGGTAGGAGGGCACACGATCAAACGCTGCATATGCCTTCACCATGTTGAGTTCCTTGTTATTCTTGTGGCCCCTATTGTACCTGTCGTGCATCATCTGGCTGGCATTGTCAAATACTATGGTGTACCCAATTTTCGCGGGCTCTGTTCCATCCGGGAGCGAATCTATATCGGATAATATCAATTTTGTTAATTGTGTTGAAAGGGTGTAACTCGTCAACACCATAGTTAAAGAACAAAAATAAAATAAAAAGTATGATTTGCATACAACTATTGACATAATTGCTCTGAATTTTTCACGGTGGACTACCCAACTAACAATTGGACGTTTTCTGAACGTTCTAAAAACGTTCCAAGTTGGTTTTTTGGACGTTTTGTGAAAACGTTTTTTGGACGTCAAAATGTGGTAGGTTTTCGACGTATTTAAAACGTTTTATTGGACGTTTTAAAAACGTTTTTTAAACGTTAAAAGAACCAAAAAAAAACCTTTAAAAACCTTTCAGACATTCGAAAAGTCCAAAAACCTTTTGAAAACGTTCTAAATATATTGTGGACGTTGTTAGAACGTGCAGAAAACCTTTAAAAAACGTTTGGAACGTTCTTAAAACGTTTTTAAAACGTTAAAATGCACTACAAACGTTTTAAGAACGTCTAGAAATTTTTTTAAACACGTCTGGAACGTTTATAAAACGTTTTCTAAACGTCCAAATGTACTGGAAACGTTTTGAAAACGTTTAGAAAACCTTTTAAGAACGTCCAGAACGTCCTGGAAACGTTTTGAGAACGTTCAGAAAACCTTTTAAGAATGTCTAGAACGTCCTGGAAACGTTTTTACAACGTTCAGTAAGCCTTTTAAGAACGTCTAGAACGTCCTGGAAACGTTTTAGGAACGTTCAGAAAACCTTTTAAGAACGTCCAATATACAGTGAATTTTTAATAAACGCTAGGTCACACATGTATTTGATTGATTTTATGAATTTATTATCAAACATATTTACAAAATATGTACAAAGGCTTGGCAATACAGTACATCATGTATATTTGAAAAAGAGTATTGGTATTTCCCGAAGTGCCCCCGAAAGAACATACAATTCTAATATTCAGAATAAATTGTTATTTGATCAATATCGGTTCACAAACGGCTGAAATATCCATAAATATATTTGTATTCAAAATATTAAAAATGCTTGAAGACTACTTTGAAGAAAACAAATCTGAATAGTTCTTTAAAAAGCAATTGATATAGATATTTAATTATTATTTTAACAAACATTAAATGCAGAAACTAAAATTAACGGGTCATTTTGAATACTAACAGGGGCTTTACTTGGCCGTTTGTAATTATTACTTTGCACCGTGATGGTGCAGGTTTTGGTTTGAAAGTTAAGTTTGACCAATACTAAACTATCCCTTTAAAACTATAGATACATAACACATGAACAATCTACAAATAAAACATAAGAAAATGATAGATGAGTTGAAGATATGCCTCAAGAGGCAAATATGAATACTCATATAATTCACGGGTCTATGTCTCTATGAATATACAAGGCAAAGATAAAATGAATAGTGTCAATAATTTTGCAGCACACAATAGATAGCAACTTTGGTAACACACTTTATAAAAGCAATTTGAGTTATTTACAGAACCTGGCAATTCATGCCAAAAAGATGCCCCAGCAAATGATTAAGAAATCTTTCTATAATAAGTCTTGATCTTTGGTAAAACCAAATAGTGGATTACTGTAAATTTGTTGTGTACTATATCAAATTCAATGTGAATAAATTCACCAGAACCTTTTAACAAAATGTCACAAATTATCATTAAATACATGTGAATAACCGATTTAGCTATGTGCCTCCACCCAGGATTAGCTTCATCATCCGGTGCAAAATATAACTATTCAAAAGAGTACATGTATTTACTTTCTCATCAACTTCTACAAGTGATAAAAATGTGACTATTTTAAGATGTCACATTTCAAGTGAAAGTACGTCCAAACAAAACAAGGAAACTACACTCGTTTCAGCTCTACAAATTGGCAACACTGATGACACCAACTGTGAGTAGCTATCCCATCAACTTTGTACTCAAAATTTCATATTTTCTAAATTTTCCTTAAAGTTACACATTTCCACAGCTTTTAATCAGAGTATGTTCAGATTACTAATGACGAATAGCTTTCTACACAACATGCTTTGACTATGGGGGTTAGAAAATGTAAAATTTTGTGTACAAAGTGAATTTAGAGCTACTCAAGATGTCATCAGCATTGTCAATTTGAATAGCCGAGAGTAATTTACTAGAAAATGTAAAAAAAGAGTAGTTTCCTTACTTTGTTTTCCTTACCGAGTTTGCCCATTTCTTATTTTTTAACTTTGTTCAAATTTGTCTCCTTTGATTGAAGCAGTGAAATTTCTAGGGTAGATTTCCCCTTTAAATCCGAGTAAAAAATTGTCCTTTTGATCGACCAAAGATTTAGTGGGCAGGTCAAGATTTCCCAGAAGCCTTGCATCTTACTTCAAATATAAAATCAACACAAAACACATGAACAATCTACAAAAGCTATTTGCAATAAACTGATAGAAATGAGTTGATATGAATTATTAACAGGCAAATATGAATACTCAAATTTAAGGGTCTATGAATATAGAAGAAAAGGTTATAAGAGAGTTTGGCAGAACACACACATTGGTTTCAGCATCCTTACAAAAAGGTGTACATTTACAGACCTATACAACTTTGTCTTGCATTCTCAACAAGATGTTGGCAATTCAATCCAAAAAGATACACCAACAAAACTGTTATGTCGCTGATAAAGTTTCTCCATTATTAGCTGAAATGGTCAAAATTTGGTTTAAGTATGAGTTTTAGGATTTTTTGCATTGCCCCTGAATGAAGGTATCTTAATCTACCTTGAATGAAAATGTGGTGTTCACTGGTTCGGTAAACGGCTCCCTCAGGTCTTCCACATCAACGGCCGCTCCCGATTTGGACAAAAGCAGTTTTTGTACCAACTGCGTCAGCTGCTGCTGCCCTTCCTCCAGCCTCTGCAGCGTACACACTACACAGTACCTGCACTTGAAAATTGCCTAAGAAAAAAACAGACACATAAAATACATTATAATAACAGTTCAAGTCATTAAAAAGTTTGACAGCAAATTAATAGGATATTTTGGCGAGATATGTTTGATAGCTGTCCAATTTAGTCACTTCAGGAATATATCACCCAGCTTCAAAGACTACACCTTTGCAGCGCTTCCAACAAAGTATACATACTGTAAGGATTTAAAAGCGACTCTTCTGTAAGAAAACTATACCCATGCCTTGTTGATGAAATAAATTACATGTACACCGAGATAATCTGCCTCTCTTATCCAATCCAACAGTATTTTAGTGTAGCAACTTAGTACAAATGGCAAATGTTGTTTTGTTAGTTTATACGCTCTATAGTATATGTTCTGATGATAAAAAAAACCTCAGAAACTTTCGTTTGTGAAATGCTATCTGAAAAAAACTTACTTTCCGAAGCCCGAGCCCTTGCTGGAGTTGTGGGTTGGAACTGAAAAATGCGATGTGGACTTGGACTTCGCATTCAGTTTCGGCATTGGTATCTCTGCTGCCACAGCCTTAGACGTTCCTCCGCGTACATGTCGTTTTCTTGATTCAAGATCTGAAAAACAGAGACACATTGCAAATGTTAAAAGGGATATCAAGACATGACAAGAATTCTCATAAACTGAACAAACTATTGGGTAATGTAAACTTCTTGTCCGAAATTTATGCCTAGATTACAAATTAATTTCCAGTTTTGCCGGAATGGTGCCACATCTATTAATCATCATTTTGCATGGCTAGGACACAAAGCATGTCTAGCTTAAGCTATCCCAAATAAATTATCTTAGGTTTTCATCATCTGTTGGATTTTGAAGAAAACGAGAAATAAGATGTAAATTATACGTCTCTGGCCGAGCCAAGCACTACTAACCATCAAGAGACAAATACTTACCAGCGTCACTTCCGGAATCACTAGAAGATTTGCTTAATCTCTGGGGAAGACGTCTCTTTCGCTTCTACACGGCATCATCTTCCGATACCAGGTTTGACGTGTCCTCTGCCTTCCTGGCGATGTTTTTGCGCTTTCACATAGTTGCCTGTATGTAAAAATAAAACAAATTAATCCTTAAGTTAATTTACGTTATTGGAAATCAATTTCTTTAAATAATGTGTCATCTGAACTAAACAGATTTTTTTTAAAGAGACGAAATTGAGAACAAGATATAGATCTAGGTCTCGATATTTCTAAAAAAACAATATCCATACAAAAAAGGTGGTTTGGGAGCTATTTCATTTGCCTAAAAAACAAACCTGTTGTAATAGGGGGTGGGATAATATGAAGTTGCTAAATGGTGGTGGAGGGAAAAGCATGGAATGTTCCACTCCCGTGGGATTTTAAATGCTATTGAGGGAAGAGTAAATAAGTCAAGAAATGAGCTGGTCAGTAGTCGAAGGACTTATTTTCTTCACGAAATAGCATTTTAAATCCCGATGGGAACTTTCCATGATTTTTCCAGACAGCAAAGTTAACAACTCAACTGTTTTAATCATCCGATTACCATGTAATGTAACGAGCCATGCGCACATACCCACTCCAGCAAAGAGTCCATGCTATTATGCGTATTGACCTCTAGCACTGCACTACGTGTTAATAGGCAGCATTTGCTCAAAAGGAATAGTCAATACACACATAATACACAAATGCACTTATCATGCCGATGCGGCTGTAAGCAAATTTTGACAGTAGACAAACAATTTGAATTTCTTAATTGTTCTTTCTAACAAAATAACATCGGTAAGTTGAACAAATTGTATTTTATAACTGCTATTTAGGTGTCATCAATTGTCACTAAAGTACAGATTTTTAGTGAAAGAGTTTTGTACAGTGGTGTTTGAAATGTTAAGTATCAATAGCACAGCTTTTAATACACACAGCCAGGATAGTAATGCAGCTATGTATGTATGCACATACCCTAGCCTACCCAATTACCATACCACTGTTACCAGTCAATGCAATGAAAATTTCAACGGCCTGCACATGCGACATAGAGTCTGCCGTACTTTTAGTTTTAATGCAAATAATCAATATTTTATTTCATTTTACATGCTTCAAAATCAATCAAACAAAGCTTAAATTCCTTACAGATATCAAAATGTTAAAATAACGCTTACCTCGGTGTCGCAGTCTAACAGATTATTTGAAATCTCGAAGTCACGTCATGCAAGCAGTCAACTCGTCAGTCAGTTTAAAACACGCGGCAAGCTCTGGAGCGAGCGCGCCGCACCGGCCGCGCCGGATACGATACTATACAGTGGTACGATTATATACGGTGCGTACGCACTTTGTATACACTTGGTTGAATGGAGCATATAAATGACGTAGCGCGGTCGGACTAATTGGGCTGGGGGGGGGGGGGGGGGGGGGAGGGGCACAAACATTATGTGAGGGGGAGGGGTCACTCCTTATGTATTTCTTTTTTCTTCAAATAATGTCACCTTATGTTTTCTATTTTTTCCTCAAAATTATTGGGGGCACGTGCCTCCCTCCATCGCTACGCCACAGGAGTGCATCAGTTTGACATACCTCGACCCCCCCCCCATGCGTATGCATGTGGCCTTATTTCGCCAGCTGGTATTTTTTAAGAAATGTTTATTTGGACATAAAAAAAAAATTCAACAAAATACGTCTGAATAAAACGTTCTGTAAACGTTTTACAGGACCTATCCAAGAACGTTTAATTTGTAACGTCCAAAAAACGTTTTCTGAACGTCTTCAAAAGACCTAGCTCCGCAGCGAATGTAAGGTCCCAACTTAGACGTTATATACACGTTTTTTAAACGTTTAATATGGACGAAGACAAAACGTTTATTTTGTAACGTCCACAAACGTTTTGTAAACGTCCTATATCAAACGTTCTGTAAACGTCCTATATCAAACGTTCTGTAAACGTCCTATACCAAACGTTTAATTTTGTAACGTCCACAAACGTTTTGTAAACGTCCTATATCAAACGTTCTGTAAACGTCCTATATCAAACGTTCTGTAAACGTCCTATACCAAACGTTTAATTTTGTAACGTCCAAAAAACGTTTTTTAAACGTTCTAAAAAACCTAAACTTTGACGTAAATGAGAAGTCCAAACTTTAACGTTATATAAACGTTTTTAAAACGTTCATTTAGGACGAAGACGTACAGGACCTAAAAAAAACGTTTTGAAAACGTTCTGAAAACGTTCTGTGTTTGCTGGGTACAGCTGTACTCTAGTTTGTTAGCCTCTCATGCGGGTAGGGTCGGCTCCTTGACCTACCCACATAATAGGCTAACAAACTAGAGACAGAATTGTTGGTCTAAAGCTGTGCATACCATCCATTGTTTCATCCAGATTGTCCGGAGACTTGTCAGTTCTGCCTGTTGAAGTAGTCTCTTCTGGATTTTCAGGTGTAGACTTTGACTTTTTCCCCTTTGACTTTTTCCCATCTACTTTGTTGCTGGAAATGGAGCTTTCCACTTGGTTTGTTTCAGCTGCATCAGATGAGCAGCTGAATATTGCCTGCTCTGTCATTGTAAGAATAGCAAAGAAAATAATGTTGGGTTATTACAAATAAATCTACTATCTTCATTCAGGTTTAGTGGGGTTTTCATGCACACTATAGGCCTATATTTTATAAAGTACAGGGGCGGATCCAGGATTGTCAGAAGGTGGGGGGGGGGGGGGGGGGGGCGGGCGGGAGTGCCCCCTCTAGATCCACCACTGATAAGTATATAAGTGCACTATTCCCATCAAGATTGGCTCTATACCTAATTATTCAAATGACTTTGAGATGTGAGATGTGAACAAATATGTTAAAAACATCTCCAAATGCATGCTTGTTGTATCACGGAGTGCACTGAATGTGCATGAATTAATAATGATAACATAACTTTCAGGAGCACGTATCCAGTATTTCGTCTCCGCGCATTTCAAAATTTGTTCTGCAATGACCTTTATCTGCTCATGCTCAGACTGCAACCGTGAACTGGCTTATTGCGTTGGTTCACATATTTTTCTGAATTGTTATCAATTGATGAAAGAGACAGAGTCATCAATGTAAGCTGCATCCAGCTTTTCTTCATTTAAGACTTGGTAGTCATTCTAAGCAGCTAAAATATAATCTTATTGCGACAAAAAGATCACTTTGATTTATTATCACTAAACTATATCACTAAATGACCGTCATTTGGTATCGATGAAAATAAGTATGCTGTAAAAAAGACATTGAAAGTCAGAACACATTTGTTTTCTCTCGATTCCTTTTTGTTTCAATTTTCACGTACCGGTATGGCTGCATACAATTTTTGTATGGGTTCAACCATAATCCCTGAACATTTAACAATAATAATAATAATAATCATACTACTACTACCACTACGACTACTACTACTACTACTACTACTAATACTGATGATAATAACAATAAAGTATGTGATTCACAAAAAGAAACATGCCTGTTTCTTGTGCTGGTATTGCTTCACATGCTTCTAGTTCCTTTTTCTTTTCCAAGATGTCACGATCAGATTCCTTGATCATAGTGTCGATGCAGGTTGCTGTCCTATCCATGAATGTGGACATACCGAGACCATTTAACCTCCTGAATGTCTGTGAAATACAGAAATGGAAGGGGGGGGGGGGAGGTTTAAATATAAAGCTAAACTCTGACCAAGATAAATTAAACAAATTGCAAGTGTTTTACATTTCATCAATGTTCCCTACTATATATCTGCTACATTGTACATGTATAGTGATGGCACATGCAAGACTATTGACAGTCAACCAAGCATGATCATCAGACACGACATCTCGAGCCGCTCAATTATAGTACGGGTACTTAGTTGTGCATTATTATGTCATCAAAATAATGGTGACAAAAATGAAAAAGAAAGTAAAGCTTCTGCCCGAAAGTAGGCAAATGGTTGCCCCATTCCTTGCTGGGTTTTGCCCAGATATTGTGATTTGAAACTCTCTTGTGCCCCCACCTGCCCCCTCCCAGGTCCATGTAGGCCTTGAACAAAAGCAAGTTAAATAAGTCACCTCGCAAAAAGGCATAAGAATCACCAAACAAACAAATCAACAACAAAACAAAAAATGATGATGGATGTTCATACTGTAGGCCTAATATATATGTGGCTGTTCAAAGTTGATTATTATCATAATCCATTCGCTGTAATAACAACTGCTCATTAATGTTATTTAATAACTTGTGTTTCTTTTTAGTCCGGTTCATAATTACCTCACGTCCACAGTTGGAGAGCCAAAGTTCAATGCCAATGAACTCCTGCAACAGTCTCATTGTTTTAGGGTTTCCCATAAACGCCAACATCCCGAAGATTGCTCCTACTGCAGGTCTCACGTGACGAGCGATTCCACTGCTTCCGTGAGATAGGCTTTTTCTGTTAGCCGTTGCCGCTCCCATTATGGCTGCATGCAGGAAAGGACACTGTTGCCTTGCTTCTGAAAGTGCTTTCTTCCAAGAGAATGACTGAAAGCTTTGGAGTTTTTTTCCTTCAGTAGAGCTCCTCCACACAGACCTTGTTGACTCTTTGCAAATATTCCGGATCTCAGCTCGAGTTGCATTTTCAACAATCTTTTGTACCGCTCTTGTGAAAGCTGTGCTGTTTCTTTTAAGAAGTTTACACGCCAACCCATATTTGCTCGACCTCACATACTTGGCCGCGAGTTTCTAGAACAGAAGCAAAGGGTTAATGGTGACATGTTAAAACGGGGCTTAAAATGGAAAAAAGACATACCAGTAGATCTATAGTATAGAAGAGTTTTTGACGGAGATTCTGAATATGACAATTATGTTTCTTAGGTATCATCCATAATTCTGAAATCATAGCTTTAAAAATGATTGAGTCAGACCGCTCAGAAAAAAAGCCCAGTTTTGAAGCGGTTACACAATATTAATAGGACATGACGTCACTGCAGGAGAAAACATTGCAGGTAGTCAGGTACGCATCGAAAGTATAGACTCTACACATAACATTTGTGTCTGGATAATTCTTTCCTTGGTTTATGAAGAATTTCATTGCGAAAGAAAAGGAGAAATAACTTAAGAAGACAATGAGAGCGACGAAGAGGTTGCAAGTGATTTCAATGATCGATCGGACAGTGAAGGACTTTACTTAGGACAAATTTAAAGAATGGTAACTTTTCTTGCACTTGTCGTAAATAAGAAAATTGGCGCTTGTTCAGAAACCTATCCAAAATTTGACCCGTAACTCCGGCATGGAGATACCCTATTAAAACATACCCAAAATGAAGTAAATATTCATTAAATGTCCAAATAAAGATCATGAGTTAAAAGTCGTTATGTGTATTAGGTCTACCTGTTTGGTGTCAATTTTCTTGTTATTTTTCGGAAAAACGATGATATTATAATATTAGTAGTGGTTTCACTGCAAACTAGTGCTGTAACATCACGGATATCTCCAATTCCGTTTAACCGCCAGTCAAAACCGGACGGTTTTCAGTTAAACGATTTAAAAAATTTAAAAAAAAAAAAAAAAAAAAATAGAAAAAAAAATAGAAAAAAAAAAAAAAAAAAAAAAACTTTTTTTTTTTTTTTTTTTTTTTTGCTGACAAGCCAGGTTCGTTTGAAAAAGCGGGAAGGACTTTCATTTAACTGCAAGGTGCCGATTTGTGCATGTGAACTTGTCACAAATAATAGTAACAATGTCGTTTTTAGAAGAATGTGTAGATCATTAATGTAAATAAAAAACAGTAGAGGACATAGGATAGATCCTTGTGGTACACCATGTGTAAAAATTGGATGAATTATTATTATAAACTACATATTGAGATCTATGACAAAGATTACTTTCAAACCAAGATGACAGACAAATTGGAGTGTTGTTGTAGTTTTCGAGTGGTGAGTCAACACACTGATTACTGAGCTAGGAGACATTGCCAGGCATAGTGCCAGGTGAAGATGTATAAATCGAAACTTAAAAAAAAAAAATTATAAAAAAAAAAAAATTATAAAAAAAAAAAAAAAAAAAAAAAAACGGGAAAACAAAACCGTCCAATTGAAAACGGAATCCGCCATGGGCGGTCGGATACCGGACGGTTAAACGTTTGACCACAGCACTACTGCAAACCACTGCACAATATTACAAGTGCATACCGATGGTGGGTTGCGGGCGGGCGCGCGCCTGTGTGAAGTTATCTACCGTAATGAGGATTCTGTAATCGACGATACAACATGGAATCGTCTGGGTAGGACAAAGAATCACCCCCTTTTTCCCCATCAAAGACTTCTTCAAATTATAATTTCAAGGGGCCAGCCAGATGCCCAGAGGAGTCAAGCAACCTAGTATTAGTAAGTCAAGATTGTAATTACTCCCTTTGCATATTTTGAGATAATGTTGCCCAACCCGCTGTTTGAATATTTTCCGATGCACCTGCTGAAGCTCCCACGCCTTCGGCATCGGAGCTTCCTGCAGTTAGATCTAGATCTAGACTCTAGTCTAGTCTCTAGACTGTAGTCAGTGTAGACTAGACAGTAGACTACTCACAGTCACTTGTCGTAGGCTGGATGGGCTTTCGTTCTCCTGACAATGACAACTTCCGCCTCCCAGCGTATGACGCGGGTCCTGTGCTTTTGGGTTACTTGATCCTGTTGATCTTGAAAACCTAGGCTTCTTCAGAGGGCTTCTTTTGGAAGTTGTACTTGTAGGTCTAGATCGCTTTTGGCCACATGGGGTACGACTACTAGCGCAGGAGCTTGTGCGTGAGGGTGTCGAAATGGATAATGCTCCTGTCATAGTTGTTATGAGCTCTCTTAACTCGCGACCTATGGAAGCAGTTGGGGCTGATTCGTCGTACAGTTGGGATAAGGCAACGTTGAATTCATGCCGTTTAGTTGTTGCAGATGACAAAGTTGAACGACATGCCCTACAAAAATAAAGTACGTCTAGGTCTAACGAATACGAATGTTCGTCTTCCTTAGAGTTAGAGTTAGAGCCTGTGTCAAGTTGGCCAACAATACGCGAGCCCACGACAAGCCAGCCCAATAATCTAACCAACATTAGCAGGATTAGCTATATCGGATACAGTATTACGCGGGGCTGTAGAAATTGGACTCGCCTGCTTCCACGGCTACGGAAGCGTTAAAGTGCCATTCTACTTGACGACATGACGAGATATTTCATCTTGTCAAGTCGACTTAATATCCATATCATGTCGACATGTAAAGATATTTAACCTACCATGTCGACTTATCAACTTTTATTAGTCGACATGGCGAAATAAATTATCTTGCCAAGTCGACTTCACAAAAATTTCATATCGTCATGGCGACATAAGTTATCTTACCAAGTCGACTTCTAAAAAAATACATGTCGTCATGGCGACATATATTATCTTACCAAGTCGACTACCCAAAAAGTAATGTCGACATGGCGAAATAAATTATCTTGCCAAGTCGACTTCACAAAAAGTTCATGTCGTCATGGCGACATGTATTATCTTGCCAAGTCGACTTCACAAAAAAGTTCATCTCGTAATAGCGACATAAATTATCTCACCAAGTCGACTTCCCAAAAAGTATATGTCGTCATGGCGAGATATGTAGTGTGACGAAGACCAAATACATGATTGCACTTAACTGTAATTCTTAAAACTGACTCCACGTGATCATTTATGTCGCCAAGACGACATCTACTGTTATTAAGTCGACTCGGTGACATATTTTATCTCGCCATGACAACATGTACTTCTTACGAAGTCGACTTGGCAAGATATTTTTATTTCGCCATGACGACATATACTTTTTGGGAAGTCGACTTGGTAAGATAATTCATGTCATCATGACGACATACTTTCTGAGAAGTCGACTTGGCAAGATAATTTATTTCGCCATGACGACAGATACTTTTTGGGAAGTCGACTTGGTAAGATAATTTATGTCGCCATGACGACATGAACTTTATGCGAAGTCAACTTGGCAAGATAACTTATGTCGCCATGACGACATGAACTTTTTGTGAAGTCGACTTGGCAACATAATTTATTTCGCCATGTCGACTAATAAAAGTTGATAAGTCGACATGGTAAGTTAAATATTTGTACATGTCGACATGATATGAATATTAAGTCAACTTGACAAGATGGAATATCTCGTCATGTCGTCAAGTAGAATGGCACTTTAACGCTTCCGTACACGGCTTCGCGAATCGGCCAAGGATTTTCAGGGGTGTCACGATAATTGCTACGGCGACTTTTTGTCCGGGGTTTGGGGGGTGGGGGGGGGGGGGCTCTTTTAAATTTGGACATAATTCAAAACGGGAGGTATAAATAGTGAATATTTGATGGCATACTTGCCCCCAAAACGACAAATTGTTCCTGGGATCCCTTGGTGGAATAGTGGGAGGACACCTAGTCATTCATCCCATGATAGTAAAAGTGGGACCAGTCGTCAAGTTTTACTAGCCCCACTCTTTTAAATTTGAACATAATTCAAAACGGGAGGTATAAATAGTGAATATTTGAAGGCGTACTTGCCCGAAAACGACAGATTGTTCCTAGGAATCCCTAAGTGGATTTGTTGGAGGACACCTAGTCATTCATCCCATGATAGTAAAAGTGGGACCAGTGGTCAAGTTTTACTAGCCCCACTCTTTTAAATTTGGACATAATTCAAAACGGGAGGTATAAATAGTGAATATTTGATGGCGTACTTGCCCGAAAACGACAGATTGCTCCTGGGAATCCCTTAGTGGAATTGTGGGAGGACACCTAGTCTTTCATCCCATGACAGTAAAAGTGGGACCGGTCGTCAAGTTTTACTAGCCCCACTCTTTTAAATTTGGACGTAATTCAAAACGGGAGGTATAAATAGTGAATATTTGATGACGTACTTGCCCGAGAACGAAAGATTGCTCCTGGGAATCCCTTAGTGGAATTGTGGGAGGACACCTAGTCTTTCATCCCATGACAGTAAAAGTGGGACCAGTGGTCAAGTTTTACTAGCCCCACTCTTATAAATTTGGACGTAATTCAAAACGGGAGGTATAAATAGTGAATATTTGATGGCGTACTTGCCCGAAAACGACAGATTGCTCCTGGAATCCCTTAGTAGAATTGTGGGAGGACACCTAGTCTTTCATCCCATGACAGTAAAAGTGGGACCAGTGGTCAAGTTTTACTAGCCCCACTCTTTTAAATTTGGACATAATTCAAAACGGGAGGTATAAATAGTGAATATTTGATGGCGTACTTGCCCGAAAACGACAGATTGCTCCTGGGAATCCCTTAGTGGAATTGTGGGAGGACACCTAGTCTTTCATCCCATGATAGTAAAAGTGGGACCAGTGGTCAAGTTTTACTAGCCCCACTCTTTTAAATTTGGACATAATTCAAAACGGGAGGTATAAATAGTGAATATTTGATGACGTTCTTGCCCGAGAACGACAGATTGCTCCTGGGAATCCCTTAGTGGAATTGTGGGAGGGACACCTAGTCTTTCATCCCATGACAGTAAAAGTGGGACCGGTGGTCAAGTTTTACTAGCCCCACTCTTTTAAATTTGGACGTAATTCAAAACGGGAGGTATAAATAGTGAATATTTGATGACGTACTTGCCCGAGAACGAAAGATTGCTCCTGGGAATCCCTTAGTGGAATTGTGGGAGGACACCTAGTCTTTCATCCCATGACAGTAAAAGTGGGACCAGTGGTCAAGTTTTACTAGCCCCACTCTTTTAAATTTGGACGTAATTCAAAACGGGAGGTATAAATAGTGAATATTTGATGGCGTACTTGCCCGAAAACGACAGATTGCTCCTGGGAATCCCTTAGTAGAATTGTGGGAGGACACCTAGTCTTTCATCCCATGACAGTAAAAGTGGGACCAGTGGTCAAGTTTTACTAGCCCCACTCTTTTAAATTTGGACATAATTCAAAACGGGAGGTATAAATAGTGAATATTTGATGGCAGTAAAAGTGGGACCGGTGGTCAAGTTTTACTAGCCCCACTCTTTTAAATTTGGACGTAATTCAAAACGGGAGGTATAAATAGTGAATATTTGATGACGTACTTGCCCGAGAACGAAAGATTGCTCCTGGGAATCCCTTAGTGGAATTGTGGGAGGACACCTAGTCTTTCATCCCATGACAGTAAAAGTGGGACCAGTGGTCAAGTTTTACTAGCCCCACTCTTTTAAATTTGGACATAATTCAAAACGGGAGGTATAAATAGTGAATATTTGATGACGTACTTGCCCGAGAACGAAAGATTGCTCCTGGGAATCCCTTAGTGGAATTGTGGGAGGACACCTAGTCTTTCATCCCATGACAGTAAAAGTGGGACCAGTGGTCAAGTTTTACTAGCCCCACTCTTTTAAATTTGGACGTAATTCAAAACGGGAGGTATAAATAGTGAATATTTGATGGCGTACTTGCCCGAAAACGACAGATTGCTCCTGGGAATCCCTTAGTAGAATTGTGGGAGGACACCTAGTCTTTCATCCCATGACAGTAAAAGTGGGACCAGTGGTCAAGTTTTACTAGCCCCACTCTTTTAAATTTGGACATAATTCAAAACGGGAGGTATAAATAGTGAATATTTGATGGCGTACTTGCCCGAAAACGACAGATTGCTCCTGGGAATCCCTTAGTGGAATTGTGGGAGGACACCTAGTCTTTCATCCCATGATAGTAAAAGTGGGACCAGTGGTCAAGTTTTACTAGCCCCACTCTTTTAAATTTGGACATAATTCAAAACGGGAGGTATAAATAGTGAATATTTGATGACGTTCTTGCCCGAGAACGACAGATTGCTCCTGGGAATCCCTTAGTGGAATTGTGGGAGGGACACCTAGTCTTTCATCCCATGACAGTAAAAGTGGGACCGGTGGTCAAGTTTTACTAGCCCCACTCTTTTAAATTTGGACGTAATTCAAAACGGGAGGTATAAATAGTGAATATTTGATGACGTACTTGCCCGAGAACGAAAGATTGCTCCTGGGAATCCCTTAGTGGAATTGTGGGAGGACACCTAGTCTTTCATCCCATGACAGTAAAAGTGGGACCAGTGGTCAAGTTTTACTAGCCCCACTCTTTTAAATTTGGACGTAATTCAAAACGGGAGGTATAAATAGTGAATATTTGATGGCGTACTTGCCCGAAAACGACAGATTGCTCCTGGGAATCCCTTAGTAGAATTGTGGGAGGACACCTAGTCTTTCATCCCATGACAGTAAAAGTGGGACCAGTGGTCAAGTTTTACTAGCCCCACTCTTTTAAATTTGGACATAATTCAAAACGGGAGGTATAAATAGTGAATATTTGATGGCGTACTTGCCCGAAAACGACAGATTGCTCCTGGGAATCCCTTAGTAGAATTGTGGGAGGACACCTAGTCTTTCATTCCATGACAGTAAAAGTGGGACCAGTGGTCAAGTTTTACTAGCCCCACTCTTTAAAATTTGGACATAATTCAAAACGGGAGGTATAAATAGTGAATATTTGATGGCGTACTTGCCCGAAAACGACAGATTGCTCCTGGGAATCCCTTAGTGGAATTGTGGGAGGACACCTAGTCATTCATCCCATGACAGTAAAAGTGGGACCAGTGGTCAAGTTTTACTAGCCCCACTCTTTTAAATTTGGACGTAATTCAAAACGGGAGGTATAAATAGTGAATATTTGATGGCGTACTTGCCCGAAAACGACAGATTGCTCCTGGGAATCCCTTAGTAGAATTGTGGGAGGACACCTAGTCTTTCATCCCATGATAGTAAAAGTGGGACCAGTGGTCAAGTTTTACTAGCCCCACTCTTTTAAATTTGAACATAATTCAAAACGCGAGGTATAAATAGTGAATATTTGATGGCGTACTTGCCCGAAAACGACAGATTGCTCCTGGGAATCCCTTAGTGGAATTGTGGGAGGACACCTAGTCTTTCATCCCATGACAGTAAAAGTGGGACCAGTGGTCAAGTTTTACTAGCCCCACTCTTTTAAATTTGGACATAATTCAAAACGGGAGGTATAAATAGTGAATATTTGATGGCGTACTTGCCCGTAAACGACAGATTGCTCCTGGGTATCCCTTAGTGGATTTGTGGGAGGACACCTAGTCTTTCATCCCATGATAGTAAAAGTGGGACCAGTGGTCAAGTTTTACTAGCCCCACTCTTTTAAATTTGGACATAATTCAAAACGGGAGGTATAAATAGTGAATATTTGATGGCGTACTTGCCCGAAAACGACAGATTGCTCCTGGGAATCCCTTAGTGGAATTGTGGGAGGACACCTAGTCTTTCATCCCATGATAGTAAAAGTGGGACCAGTGGTCAAGTTTTACTAGCCCCACTTTTTTAAATTTGAACGTAATTCAAAACGGGAGGTATAAATAGTGAATATTTGATGACGTACTTGCCCGAGAACGACAGATTGCTCCTGAGAATCCCTTAGTGGAATTGTGGGAGGACACCTAGTCTTTCATCCCATGACAGTAAAAGTGAGACCGGTGGTCAAGTTTTACTAGCCCCACTCTTTTAAATTTGGACGTAATTCAAAACGGGAGGTATAAATAGTGAATATTTGATGACGTACTCGCCCGAGAACGACAGATTGCTCCTGGGAATCCCTTAGTGGAATTGTGGGAGGACACCTAGTCTTTCATCCCATGATAGTAAAAGTGGGACCAGTGGTCAAGTTTTACTAGCCCCACTCTTTTAAATTTGGACATAATTCAAAACGGGAGATATAAATAGTGAATATTTGAAGACGTTCTTGCCCGAGAACGACAGATTGCTCCTGGGAATCCCTTAGTGGAATTGTGGGAGGACACCTAGTCTTTCATCCCATGACAGTAAAAGTGGGACCGGTGGTCAAGTTTTACTAGCCCCACTTTTTTAAATTTGGACGTAATTCAAAACGGGAGGTATAAATAGTGAATATTTGATGACGTACTTGCCCGAGAACGACAGATTGCTCCTGGGAATCCCTTAGTGGAATTGTGGGAGGACACCTAGTCTTTCATCCCATGACAGTAAAAGTGGGACCGGTGGTCAAGTTTTACTAGCCCTACTTTTTTTAAATTTGGACGTAATTCAAAACGGGAGGTATAAATAGTGAATATTTGATGATGTACTTGCCCGAGAACGACAGATTGCTCCTGGGAATCCCTTAGTGGAATTGTGGGAGGACACCTAGTCTTTCATCCCATGACAGTAAAAGTGGGACCGGTGGTCAAGTTTTACTAGCCCCACTCTTTTAAATTTGGACGTAATTCAAAACGGGAGATATAAATAGTGAATATTTGATGACGTTCTTGCCCGAGAACGACAGATTGCTCCTGGGAATCCCTTAGTGGAATTGTGGGAGGACACCTAGTCTTTCATCCCATGACAGTAAAAGTGGGACCGGTGGTCAAGTTTTACTAGCCCCACTTTTTTAAATTTGGACGTAATTCAAAACGGGAGGTATAAATAGTGAATATTTGATGACGTACTTGCCCGAGAACGACAGATTGCTCCTGGGAATCCCTTAGTGAAATTGTGGGAGGACACCTAGTCTTTCATCCCATGACAGTAAAAGTGGGACCGGTGGTCAAGTTTTACTAGCCCCACTCTTTTAAATTTGGACGTAATTCAAAACGGGAGGTATAAATAGTGAATATTTGATGACGTACTTGCCCGAGAACGACAGATTGCTCCTGGGAATCCCTTAGTGGAATTGTGGGAGGACACCTAGTCTTTCATCCCATGACAGTAAAAGTGGGACCAGTGGTCAAGTTTTACTAGCCCCACTCTTTTAAATTTGGACATAATTCAAAACGGGAGGTATAAATAGTGAATATTTGATGGCGTACTTGCCCGAAAACGACAGATTGCTCCTGGGAATCCCTTAGTGGAATTTTGGGAGGACACCTAGTCTTTCATTCCATGACAGTAAAAGTGGGACCAGTGGTCAAGTTTTACTAGCCCTACTCTTTAAAATTTGGACGTAATTCAAAACGGGAGGTATAAATAGTGAATATTTGATGACGTACTTGCCCGAGAACGAAAGATTTTTCCTAGGAATCCGTAAGTGGATTTGTGGGAGGACACCTAGTCTTTCATCCCATGACAGTAAAAGTGGGACCGGTGGTCAAGTTTTACTAGCCCCACTCTTTTAAATTTGGACGTAATTCAAAACGGGAGGTATAAATAGTGAATATTTGATGACGTACTTGCCCGAGAACGACAGATTGCTCCTGGGAATCCCTTAGTGGAATTGTGGGAGGACACCTAGTCTTTCATTCCATGACAGTAAAAGTGGGACCAGTGGTCAAGTTTTACTAGCCCCACTTTTTTAAATTTGGACGTAATTCAAAACGGGAGGTATAAATAGTGAATATTTGATGACGTACTTGCCCGAGAACGACAGATTGCTCCTGGGAATCCCTTAGTGGAATTGTGGGAGGACACCTAGTCTTTCATCCCATGACAGTAAAAGTGGGACCGGTGGTCAAGTTTTACTAGCCCCACTCTTTTAAATTTGGACGTAATTCAAAACGGGAGGTATAAATAGTGAATATTTGATGACGTACTTGCCCGAGAACGACAGATTGCTCCTGGGAATCCCTTAGTGGAATTGTGGGAGGACACCTAGTCTTTCATCCCATGACAGTAAAAGTGGGACCAGTGGTCAAGTTTTACTAGCCCCACTCTTTTAAATTTGGACATAATTCAAAACGGGAGGTATAAATAGTGAATATTTGATGGCGTACTTGCCCGAAAACGACAGATTGCTCCTGGGAATCCCTTAGTGGAATTTTGGGAGGACACCTAGTCTTTCATTCCATGACAGTAAAAGTGGGACCAGTGGTCAAGTTTTACTAGCCCTACTCTTTAAAATTTGGACGTAATTCAAAACGGGAGGTATAAATAGTGAATATTTGATGACGTACTTGCCCGAGAACGAAAGATTTTTCCTAGGAATCCGTAAGTGGATTTGTGGGAGGACACCTAGTCTTTCATCCCATGACAGTAAAAGTGGGACCGGTGGTCAAGTTTTACTAGCCCCACTCTTTTAAATTTGGACGTAATTCAAAACGGGAGGTATAAATAGTGAATATTTGATGACGTACTTGCCCGAGAACGACAGATTGCTCCTGGGAATCCCTTAGTGGAATTTTGGGAGGACACCTAGTCTTTCATTCCATGACAGTAAAAGTGGGACCAGTGGTCAAGTTTTACTAGCCCCACTTTTTTAAATTTGGACGTAATTCAAAACGGGAGGTATAAATAGTGAATATTTGATGACGTACTTGCCCGAGAACGACAGATTGCTCCTGGGAATCCCTTAGTGGAATTGTGGGAGGACACCTAGTCTTTCATCCCATGACAGTAAAAGTGGGACCGGTGGTCAAGTTTTACTAGCCCCACTCTTTTAAATTTGGACGTAATTCAAAACGGGAGGTATAAATAGTGAATATTTGATGACGTACTTGCCCGAGAACGACAGATTGCTCCTGGGAATCCCTTAGTGGAATTTTGGGAGGACACCTAGTCTTTCATTCCATGACAGTAAAAGTGGGACCAGTGGTCAAGTTTTACTAGCCCCACTCTTTAAAATTTGGACGTAATTCAAAACGGGAGGTATAAATAGTGAATATTTGATGACGTACTTGCCCGAGAACGAAAGATTTTTCCTAGGAATCCGTAAGTGGATTTGTGGGAGGACACCTAGTCTTTCATCCCATGACAGTAAAAGTGGGACCAGTGGTCAAGTTTTACTAGCCCCACTCTTTTAAATTTGGACATAATTCAAAACGGGAGGTATAAATAGTGAATATTTGATGGCATACTTGCCCCCAAAACGACAAATTGTTCCTGGGATCCCTTGGTGGAATAGTGGGAGGACACCTAGTCATTCATCCCATGATAGTAAAAGTGGGACCAGTCGTCAAGTTTTACTAGCCCCACTCTTTTAAATTTGAACATAATTCAAAACGGGAGGTATAAATAGTGAATATTTGAAGGCGTACTTGCCCGAAAACGACAGATTGTTCCTAGGAATCCCTAAGTGGATTTGTTGGAGGACACCTAGTCATTCATCCCATGATAGTAAAAGTGGGACCAGTGGTCAAGTTTTACTAGCCCCACTCTTTTAAATTTGGACATAATTCAAAACGGGAGGTATAAATAGTGAATATTTGATGGCGTACTTGCCCGAAAACGACAGATTGCTCCTGGGAATCCCTTAGTGGAATTGTGGGAGGACACCTAGTCTTTCATCCCATGACAGTAAAAGTGGGACCGGTCGTCAAGTTTTACTAGCCCCACTCTTTTAAATTTGGACGTAATTCAAAACGGGAGGTATAAATAGTGAATATTTGATGACGTACTTGCCCGAGAACGAAAGATTGCTCCTGGGAATCCCTTAGTGGAATTGTGGGAGGACACCTAGTCTTTCATCCCATGACAGTAAAAGTGGGACCAGTGGTCAAGTTTTACTAGCCCCACTCTTATAAATTTGGACGTAATTCAAAACGGGAGGTATAAATAGTGAATATTTGATGGCGTACTTGCCCGAAAACGACAGATTGCTCCTGGAATCCCTTAGTAGAATTGTGGGAGGACACCTAGTCTTTCATCCCATGACAGTAAAAGTGGGACCAGTGGTCAAGTTTTACTAGCCCCACTCTTTTAAATTTGGACATAATTCAAAACGGGAGGTATAAATAGTGAATATTTGATGGCGTACTTGCCCGAAAACGACAGATTGCTCCTGGGAATCCCTTAGTGGAATTGTGGGAGGACACCTAGTCTTTCATCCCATGATAGTAAAAGTGGGACCAGTGGTCAAGTTTTACTAGCCCCACTCTTTTAAATTTGGACATAATTCAAAACGGGAGGTATAAATAGTGAATATTTGATGACGTTCTTGCCCGAGAACGACAGATTGCTCCTGGGAATCCCTTAGTGGAATTGTGGGAGGGACACCTAGTCTTTCATCCCATGACAGTAAAAGTGGGACCGGTGGTCAAGTTTTACTAGCCCCACTCTTTTAAATTTGGACGTAATTCAAAACGGGAGGTATAAATAGTGAATATTTGATGACGTACTTGCCCGAGAACGAAAGATTGCTCCTGGGAATCCCTTAGTGGAATTGTGGGAGGACACCTAGTCTTTCATCCCATGACAGTAAAAGTGGGACCAGTGGTCAAGTTTTACTAGCCCCACTCTTTTAAATTTGGACGTAATTCAAAACGGGAGGTATAAATAGTGAATATTTGATGGCGTACTTGCCCGAAAACGACAGATTGCTCCTGGGAATCCCTTAGTAGAATTGTGGGAGGACACCTAGTCTTTCATCCCATGACAGTAAAAGTGGGACCAGTGGTCAAGTTTTACTAGCCCCACTCTTTTAAATTTGGACATAATTCAAAACGGGAGGTATAAATAGTGAATATTTGATGGCAGTAAAAGTGGGACCGGTGGTCAAGTTTTACTAGCCCCACTCTTTTAAATTTGGACGTAATTCAAAACGGGAGGTATAAATAGTGAATATTTGATGACGTACTTGCCCGAGAACGAAAGATTGCTCCTGGGAATCCCTTAGTGGAATTGTGGGAGGACACCTAGTCTTTCATCCCATGACAGTAAAAGTGGGACCAGTGGTCAAGTTTTACTAGCCCCACTCTTTTAAATTTGGACATAATTCAAAACGGGAGGTATAAATAGTGAATATTTGATGACGTACTTGCCCGAGAACGAAAGATTGCTCCTGGGAATCCCTTAGTGGAATTGTGGGAGGACACCTAGTCTTTCATCCCATGACAGTAAAAGTGGGACCAGTGGTCAAGTTTTACTAGCCCCACTCTTTTAAATTTGGACGTAATTCAAAACGGGAGGTATAAATAGTGAATATTTGATGGCGTACTTGCCCGAAAACGACAGATTGCTCCTGGGAATCCCTTAGTAGAATTGTGGGAGGACACCTAGTCTTTCATCCCATGACAGTAAAAGTGGGACCAGTGGTCAAGTTTTACTAGCCCCACTCTTTTAAATTTGGACATAATTCAAAACGGGAGGTATAAATAGTGAATATTTGATGGCGTACTTGCCCGAAAACGACAGATTGCTCCTGGGAATCCCTTAGTGGAATTGTGGGAGGACACCTAGTCTTTCATCCCATGATAGTAAAAGTGGGACCAGTGGTCAAGTTTTACTAGCCCCACTCTTTTAAATTTGGACATAATTCAAAACGGGAGGTATAAATAGTGAATATTTGATGACGTTCTTGCCCGAGAACGACAGATTGCTCCTGGGAATCCCTTAGTGGAATTGTGGGAGGGACACCTAGTCTTTCATCCCATGACAGTAAAAGTGGGACCGGTGGTCAAGTTTTACTAGCCCCACTCTTTTAAATTTGGACGTAATTCAAAACGGGAGGTATAAATAGTGAATATTTGATGACGTACTTGCCCGAGAACGAAAGATTGCTCCTGGGAATCCCTTAGTGGAATTGTGGGAGGACACCTAGTCTTTCATCCCATGACAGTAAAAGTGGGACCAGTGGTCAAGTTTTACTAGCCCCACTCTTTTAAATTTGGACGTAATTCAAAACGGGAGGTATAAATAGTGAATATTTGATGGCGTACTTGCCCGAAAACGACAGATTGCTCCTGGGAATCCCTTAGTAGAATTGTGGGAGGACACCTAGTCTTTCATCCCATGACAGTAAAAGTGGGACCAGTGGTCAAGTTTTACTAGCCCCACTCTTTTAAATTTGGACATAATTCAAAACGGGAGGTATAAATAGTGAATATTTGATGGCGTACTTGCCCGAAAACGACAGATTGCTCCTGGGAATCCCTTAGTAGAATTGTGGGAGGACACCTAGTCTTTCATTCCATGACAGTAAAAGTGGGACCAGTGGTCAAGTTTTACTAGCCCCACTCTTTAAAATTTGGACATAATTCAAAACGGGAGGTATAAATAGTGAATATTTGATGGCGTACTTGCCCGAAAACGACAGATTGCTCCTGGGAATCCCTTAGTGGAATTGTGGGAGGACACCTAGTCATTCATCCCATGACAGTAAAAGTGGGACCAGTGGTCAAGTTTTACTAGCCCCACTCTTTTAAATTTGGACGTAATTCAAAACGGGAGGTATAAATAGTGAATATTTGATGGCGTACTTGCCCGAAAACGACAGATTGCTCCTGGGAATCCCTTAGTAGAATTGTGGGAGGACACCTAGTCTTTCATCCCATGATAGTAAAAGTGGGACCAGTGGTCAAGTTTTACTAGCCCCACTCTTTTAAATTTGAACATAATTCAAAACGCGAGGTATAAATAGTGAATATTTGATGGCGTACTTGCCCGAAAACGACAGATTGCTCCTGGGAATCCCTTAGTGGAATTGTGGGAGGACACCTAGTCTTTCATCCCATGACAGTAAAAGTGGGACCAGTGGTCAAGTTTTACTAGCCCCACTCTTTTAAATTTGGACATAATTCAAAACGGGAGGTATAAATAGTGAATATTTGATGGCGTACTTGCCCGTAAACGACAGATTGCTCCTGGGTATCCCTTAGTGGATTTGTGGGAGGACACCTAGTCTTTCATCCCATGATAGTAAAAGTGGGACCAGTGGTCAAGTTTTACTAGCCCCACTCTTTTAAATTTGGACATAATTCAAAACGGGAGGTATAAATAGTGAATATTTGATGGCGTACTTGCCCGAAAACGACAGATTGCTCCTGGGAATCCCTTAGTGGAATTGTGGGAGGACACCTAGTCTTTCATCCCATGATAGTAAAAGTGGGACCAGTGGTCAAGTTTTACTAGCCCCACTTTTTTAAATTTGAACGTAATTCAAAACGGGAGGTATAAATAGTGAATATTTGATGACGTACTTGCCCGAGAACGACAGATTGCTCCTGAGAATCCCTTAGTGGAATTGTGGGAGGACACCTAGTCTTTCATCCCATGACAGTAAAAGTGAGACCGGTGGTCAAGTTTTACTAGCCCCACTCTTTTAAATTTGGACGTAATTCAAAACGGGAGGTATAAATAGTGAATATTTGATGACGTACTCGCCCGAGAACGACAGATTGCTCCTGGGAATCCCTTAGTGGAATTGTGGGAGGACACCTAGTCTTTCATCCCATGATAGTAAAAGTGGGACCAGTGGTCAAGTTTTACTAGCCCCACTCTTTTAAATTTGGACATAATTCAAAACGGGAGATATAAATAGTGAATATTTGAAGACGTTCTTGCCCGAGAACGACAGATTGCTCCTGGGAATCCCTTAGTGGAATTGTGGGAGGACACCTAGTCTTTCATCCCATGACAGTAAAAGTGGGACCGGTGGTCAAGTTTTACTAGCCCCACTTTTTTAAATTTGGACGTAATTCAAAACGGGAGGTATAAATAGTGAATATTTGATGACGTACTTGCCCGAGAACGACAGATTGCTCCTGGGAATCCCTTAGTGGAATTGTGGGAGGACACCTAGTCTTTCATCCCATGACAGTAAAAGTGGGACCGGTGGTCAAGTTTTACTAGCCCTACTTTTTTTAAATTTGGACGTAATTCAAAACGGGAGGTATAAATAGTGAATATTTGATGATGTACTTGCCCGAGAACGACAGATTGCTCCTGGGAATCCCTTAGTGGAATTGTGGGAGGACACCTAGTCTTTCATCCCATGACAGTAAAAGTGGGACCGGTGGTCAAGTTTTACTAGCCCCACTCTTTTAAATTTGGACGTAATTCAAAACGGGAGATATAAATAGTGAATATTTGATGACGTTCTTGCCCGAGAACGACAGATTGCTCCTGGGAATCCCTTAGTGGAATTGTGGGAGGACACCTAGTCTTTCATCCCATGACAGTAAAAGTGGGACCGGTGGTCAAGTTTTACTAGCCCCACTTTTTTAAATTTGGACGTAATTCAAAACGGGAGGTATAAATAGTGAATATTTGATGACGTACTTGCCCGAGAACGACAGATTGCTCCTGGGAATCCCTTAGTGAAATTGTGGGAGGACACCTAGTCTTTCATCCCATGACAGTAAAAGTGGGACCGGTGGTCAAGTTTTACTAGCCCCACTCTTTTAAATTTGGACGTAATTCAAAACGGGAGGTATAAATAGTGAATATTTGATGACGTACTTGCCCGAGAACGACAGATTGCTCCTGGGAATCCCTTAGTGGAATTGTGGGAGGACACCTAGTCTTTCATCCCATGACAGTAAAAGTGGGACCAGTGGTCAAGTTTTACTAGCCCCACTCTTTTAAATTTGGACATAATTCAAAACGGGAGGTATAAATAGTGAATATTTGATGGCGTACTTGCCCGAAAACGACAGATTGCTCCTGGGAATCCCTTAGTGGAATTTTGGGAGGACACCTAGTCTTTCATTCCATGACAGTAAAAGTGGGACCAGTGGTCAAGTTTTACTAGCCCTACTCTTTAAAATTTGGACGTAATTCAAAACGGGAGGTATAAATAGTGAATATTTGATGACGTACTTGCCCGAGAACGAAAGATTTTTCCTAGGAATCCGTAAGTGGATTTGTGGGAGGACACCTAGTCTTTCATCCCATGACAGTAAAAGTGGGACCGGTGGTCAAGTTTTACTAGCCCCACTCTTTTAAATTTGGACGTAATTCAAAACGGGAGGTATAAATAGTGAATATTTGATGACGTACTTGCCCGAGAACGACAGATTGCTCCTGGGAATCCCTTAGTGGAATTTTGGGAGGACACCTAGTCTTTCATTCCATGACAGTAAAAGTGGGACCAGTGGTCAAGTTTTACTAGCCCCACTTTTTTAAATTTGGACGTAATTCAAAACGGGAGGTATAAATAGTGAATATTTGATGACGTACTTGCCCGAGAACGACAGATTGCTCCTGGGAATCCCTTAGTGGAATTGTGGGAGGACACCTAGTCTTTCATCCCATGACAGTAAAAGTGGGACCGGTGGTCAAGTTTTACTAGCCCCACTCTTTTAAATTTGGACGTAATTCAAAACGGGAGGTATAAATAGTGAATATTTGATGACGTACTTGCCCGAGAACGACAGATTGCTCCTGGGAATCCCTTAGTGGAATTGTGGGAGGACACCTAGTCTTTCATCCCATGACAGTAAAAGTGGGACCAGTGGTCAAGTTTTACTAGCCCCACTCTTTTAAATTTGGACATAATTCAAAACGGGAGGTATAAATAGTGAATATTTGATGGCGTACTTGCCCGAAAACGACAGATTGCTCCTGGGAATCCCTTAGTGGAATTTTGGGAGGACACCTAGTCTTTCATTCCATGACAGTAAAAGTGGGACCAGTGGTCAAGTTTTACTAGCCCTACTCTTTAAAATTTGGACGTAATTCAAAACGGGAGGTATAAATAGTGAATATTTGATGACGTACTTGCCCGAGAACGAAAGATTTTTCCTAGGAATCCGTAAGTGGATTTGTGGGAGGACACCTAGTCTTTCATCCCATGACAGTAAAAGTGGGACCGGTGGTCAAGTTTTACTAGCCCCACTCTTTTAAATTTGGACGTAATTCAAAACGGGAGGTATAAATAGTGAATATTTGATGACGTACTTGCCCGAGAACGACAGATTGCTCCTGGGAATCCCTTAGTGGAATTTTGGGAGGACACCTAGTCTTTCATTCCATGACAGTAAAAGTGGGACCAGTGGTCAAGTTTTACTAGCCCCACTTTTTTAAATTTGGACGTAATTCAAAACGGGAGGTATAAATAGTGAATATTTGATGACGTACTTGCCCGAGAACGACAGATTGCTCCTGGGAATCCCTTAGTGGAATTGTGGGAGGACACCTAGTCTTTCATCCCATGACAGTAAAAGTGGGACCGGTGGTCAAGTTTTACTAGCCCCACTCTTTTAAATTTGGACGTAATTCAAAACGGGAGGTATAAATAGTGAATATTTGATGACGTACTTGCCCGAGAACGACAGATTGCTCCTGGGAATCCCTTAGTGGAATTTTGGGAGGACACCTAGTCTTTCATTCCATGACAGTAAAAGTGGGACCAGTGGTCAAGTTTTACTAGCCCCACTCTTTAAAATTTGGACGTAATTCAAAACGGGAGGTATAAATAGTGAATATTTGATGACGTACTTGCCCGAGAACGAAAGATTTTTCCTAGGAATCCGTAAGTGGATTTGTGGGAGGACACCTAGTCTTTCATCCCATGACAGTAAAAGTGGGACCAGTGGTCAAGTTTTACTAGCCCCACTCTTTTAAATTTGGACATAATTCAAAACGGGAGGTATAAATAGTGAATATTTGATGGCGTACTTGCCCGAAAACGACAGATTGCTCCTGGGAATCCCTTAGTGGAATTGTGGGAGGACACCTAGTCTTTCATCCCATGATAGTAAAAGTGGGACCAGTGGTCAAGTTTTACTAGCCCCACTCTTTTAAATTTGGACATAATTCAAAACGGGAGGTATAAATAGTGAATATTTGATGGCGTACTTGCCGGAAAACGACAGATTGTTCCTAGGAATCCCTAAGTGGATTTGTTGGAGGACACCTAGTCATTCATCCCATGATAGTAAAAGGTGGACCAGTGGTCAAGTTTTACAAGCCCCACTCTTTTAAATTTGAACATAATTCAAAACGGGAGGTATAAATAGTGAATATTTGACGGCGTACTTGCCCGAAAACGACAGATTGTTCCTAGGAATCCCTAAGTGGATTTGTGGGAGGACACCTAGTCTTTCATCCCATGACAGTAAAAGTGGGACCAGTGGTCAAGTTTTACTAGCCCCACTTTTTTAAATTTGGACATAATTCAAAACGGGAGGTATAAATAGTGAATATTTGATGGCGTACTTGCCCGAAAACGACAGATTGCTCCTGGGAATCCCTTAGTGGAATTGTGGAAGGACACCTAGTCTTTCATCCCATGCCAGTAAAAGTGGGACCAGTGGTCAAGTTTTACTAGCCCCACTCTTTTTAATTTGGACATAATTCAAAACCGGAGAGTTGAGGTAAAAACAATTAAAATAATTTGTTTTTCTTTCAATCACAGCAACATGAAATCCAAAATGGAAGGAGAAAGAGAAAGATGGAGAAGCAAGCAGCAAGCTCCAATACTTAAGATGCAACTCCTACCATCGACAAGCTAAAGACAATTACCCAAAATACGAGGACGGTGGACAAGATCAGGAACCGTTTTGTCATCACATTACAAGCTATGGATCAATGGATTTTCCCAAAATCCACAGACAGCTCAATCCATCATATTGATTAACTCTTGGATGCAGATTGAGAATAACAAATCTTGTTTGACTAAAAAACTGGTGCTTTTTTTGTTTGTATTGATACATAGCTATCAATGCCCCGTTTCCACTTGTTGAGGTTAACCCCCCCCCCCTCATAAAAAGCATCCTTGTTTGAAAAGTTTGGTAGTGATTCCATACTTTTCATGTTTGTGGTTAACTCATCTCGATGGCCCAGCGTGTTAATATCTGTATTACTATTATTGATCTATTCAGTGGCATATCCAGGAGGTCACATGCTTGGGGCCCATCAAGTTTAGGATGATGGTACCAACCTACTTCAACTGAAAATTTGTTAATAAGCCAGGGGCTGCGGAGCCGGGGGGCACAGTGCCCTATTTTTTTAAAAAGATTCCTAAAAGTGCCCCTTTTCTTACCTAAAAAAGCCCTTTTTATATTGACTTTTTAAACTTCTTTAAAAAGTCCCATTGGAAATTTCTGTACTAAAAGGGCAGTTTTAAACTGAAAATTTGAAGAAAAAAGTAAGTAAAAAATGAGCATTTTTGCCTGTTGTTGGCGCCCCCTTTTTGTTTTGTCCACCTAGTTGGCAAGTGGTTATAAGCATGTAAATAATTATTGTTGTCCAGCAAACAGCATCATCTAAATAAAATAACATTATTTTGCAATTCTCATAAATCTGGAAGATGTATTATCACTGATTATAGTATCTGTGTCATAAAAAAAATATGCTGAGAAAGAGATAAAGAGGTGTAAAGTTTCAAATAAGCAAAATGTAAAAAAGGAAAGAAATTGAGAGAGAGAGAGAGAGAGAGATAACAATAGTAAAATAAATATACATGTATGTGCAAGAAAAATGATACAGCAAAAGTGGTGTAAATGTTGAATTTAAAAACTAAGAGAGAGAAAGTGTGTTAAATTCAAAATGTAAGAGAGGTAAAGTGGGAAGAATGGAAGAAGAAGTGTAGTATGCCAGAAATGTATTCAGAATAATAAAAATTGGTGAGACATAAAAGAATTTTCAAACCATGCAAATCTTTGTTAAATGGTTGGTGGCACAACGCCAAGTCATTTTGACTTTTTATATTGAAAGAGCCCCCCCCCCCCTACCTTTAATCATCAGACAGAAAACCGATCTCAATTTCAAATATTTATAACATAAAATTAAGGATTAGAAGGGTACTTTTCTGAAAGGAATATTCTTTATACAAAATGAAAAAAATGAGCCAATTGTATTAGAGAAAGGTAAATTAAAGCCATAATAATGAAAACAATTATCGCTAACCATCGGACTGTAACTTAAGAAAGTTTTCGCGCCATAATTTGACATATTGGGACAGAAAGTGCCCTTTTCGAACCCATCGCAGCTCTACAACCACCATTTGGGTATCCGCTATTTTGCGATGGGATTGCCAAGGGTAAACCATTCGTATAGGAGCTTTGTGAAATCCAAACCCAACTCATCGTCCATGGGCGATGGGTTGGGGTGATTTACGATGGGTTCAAGCCTTATACGATGGGTTATGCTACGGTCACAACACCCTAAATCAGCCTGCTCGGCGGCCGGGCGGCAATTTTTTTTTTGCCAATATCGCCCGGACACCGAGCAGTGGCTGCCCGGGCACTGCCGTCATTTAGGGTATCGTTCGGTCGCCATGAAGTTTCTTGAAAATCGGGGGGTGGCCGGTGGGAGATCGTCCAGGAATCCGTTGGGTCATCATTCATTCACTGCCCGGGACCACAATTTCGTCAAGTTTTGACCTAAAATCGACCGGACACCGACGGAAAATCGTCAGGGCATCGCTCGGGCATCGCCGGGTATCGCCGGGGCATCGCTTGGGCACCGCCGGGGATTTACTACCCGCTCGATTCCCCGGAAATTGCCGGGCGATCCCTAAATTCCAGCGGCGTCCGAGCGGGCTGCAAATCGGTCGGTCGCCGCTCTCTGCTGTGACCAAAGCCTTAGGCCAAAAAAAAAAAATGTTTGGTTGTCCTCGATTGCTTTTCTGGAGTAGGGGCGGGCGGGCGGATTTTTTTTTTTTTTTTTTTTTTAAACTTCATTTTTTGTGTGTCTTTTTTTTTTTTTTTTTTTTCCCAATTTTTTTTTTTTTAAATATTTTTTTCCATAAAAAAAAAAAAATCATTGGGATTGTCAAGCATTTAAACAAACAAAGTCTATAAAACACTTTAATATGGTAAAAGACTAGTTTAATGTACAATGAATATCAAGACCAACACAAAAAGTATTTTTGGCTTTGAAATACAGCACCTTTTAAATCTCCATTGTACTACTTAGAGCTACTTGCGCCCTCTATGTAGCAAACAATGCCTAATCGGTGGCCATTGGTACCCCATGATCCCCTTTATCTTATATTAACTGAGAGCTGATTTGATGAGATAACCACCTGTCCAGTGACCTTGCAGGGTGGTCTAATCCCTCCTGTAAACTAGTACAGATGGGCTTTAAAATGAGTATAAGAATGCCCAGAACCTGATTTGAATGAACGGCATTTTGACATAGAAAAATAAAAATGGCAAGTTTCATAAATACCTAATTGCGTACTGAAAAGACAAAACTGGCAACGGGACGCATTTTGATTCTTGCAAATGCATAAAATGGTATGTTTGGCATTTAAGATTGCTCCCCTAAAAAATTAAATTAAAAAAAAAAAAAAAATGAATAAAAAAAAAAAAATATTAAAAAAAATTTTAAAAAATACGAGCGGCCCGAAAATGACGAGCGGGCGGTCGAGGACAACCAAATGATTTTTTTTTTTTGGCCTTATTGAAATCGGCCCCAGGTATGATTAATACGAAGGGAAAACATCATCTGCATAATTATGTTGGGACTTTTTCTTTCATCATAAAATGATGGAGATGGAATAATACTCGCCACTCACCATTATTCTCTCCCTAGACGCTGGATCATCTATGTTTATGTTTGTTTGTTGTTTTGTTCTTCTTTTTTTTATACATATTTATATTTTTATTGGAACAATGAAGAACACATTTACAAACAAGGTTATAAACACATAGGCCCTATGACATATGCACAAAGGGGGCTGTGAACTTAGTTTGAAAGAAAAAAAAATGAAAATAAGAAAAACCAAAAACAACGGGGTAAGGTCATTGAAGCAAAACATCTGAATCACAGACAGTACTATGTCCTGACAGTCACTTTGGCCATTTTTATACGAACGCACCGTAAGAAAATGGCCAAAACGACTGTTTTTTTTTACGCGCCTAAGGGCCCCGGAGTGATATGTGACTAAATAGGCTTTAATTATTTATTTCTTTGGTTTTTGTTACACCCAAAAAGTCTTTGGAAGGGTGATATTTGCACCCGTGTCTTTAATTTTAAGCTCAAAATTTATCCCAAACATTTCCAAACACGATTCACACTTGTACATTCAACCATAAAATGTTGAATAGAGCATCATTTAATTGATTGCAAACACGACTGCATAATTCAGTGTCGGACCTTTTAAATTTTATATGCAGAAATTCGTTAGTGGCTATGTTGTGAGCATATACGTTGCCAATTCATGATTTTTGTTTCATAATGATAAATAATATTTAATGGCCTATTAATGGTCTATCGGCCCTCTATCTGGATGACCCCGATCGATAATCTTAAATGAGTTCATTATTAAAAGAATTAAATAGAGAACAGAATAATTGCAGATCAAATTTTGCGATATTATGCAGCGGTGTATTATGTCTGTAAGTAATTATCCGTCCAAAAATATTTCGCCATGACGACATAGGTCTACTTTTTTGTTAGGTCGACTTGGTAAGATAATTTATGTCGCTATGACGACATATTTTTTTTGTTAAGTCGACGCGGCAAGATAATTCATGTCACCAGGACGACACAATGTTTTTGTTATTAAAGTCAACTTGACAAGATAATCTATTCCGCCATGTCGACTTATAAAAGTTAAGAAGTCAACATGGCAAGTTTAATAGCTCGACATGTCGACATGATATGGTCATTAAGTCGACTTTACCGTGAGATAAAATATCTCGGCAAGTCGACAAGTCGAATGGCACTTTAACGCTTCCGTATTCACCCTATAGAAACGTACTTCAAACAATGCCGACATACTTTGTGGCTAGAAATTGACTGCGCGCGGAATGGTTGCCTAGTAATTACTCTTCGCTCTCGATGAAAACAAAAACGACAACAATAATACAATATTCTTGTACATGGACTGCCGTCTCCACATAGCCTGATAAATGTAGCATTTGGCAATTACAAGTCGACTACTCCGAGTCCACCTCTTTCCTTGTAACTGTAAGGTGTTTTGCTGAGATGATTCATTCGGAATGGATTCTACCTATTCTGAATCGGCTCTGTGCCAGGTTAGTTCTCGAGACCGCATCGGGTTTTTTTTTTAAATATCAAATAAGCACCATACTCCTATTACAATTCTATTTAAACCTGTCGGAATGGTTCTAGACAGGTCCGAGACTAAGACCCCTGTTATATCTTTTTTTTTTCAAACCTTTTTTCAAAGGGCGTCGTATATAGGCCTAAACATCTATTTTTTTTGCGCGCGCGCTCATGCATGCACGCGTGTACACTCGGTGGCGGATTCAGAACATGAGCCAGAAGGGGTCGCAAGAGGCGCGCTCCCCTCTTTTATTTGAGAATCACACATTAAACATAATACATGTTAGTATAATTATATCTAAGAAAATTGCCGTATGCGCAATATACCATCGTACATCGCGAGCACACGGAAAGGTGTCTCGGACAAGTCCGAGACTATGGAAAGCCGTTGGAGACTTTATTCACATGCCCCAGACGTATAGAACGCGGCACACGTCTGCTAAATTGACCAATCACCGCCTGTTATTTAGCAGACGTGTGCAAGGTGTTATTAGCACGCGTGTGCCCTTTTCCAGACGGGTGCGCAGAACGCTCGTAATTTGATTTTTAAGGCAACCAATCAAGTCCGCTGTTACAAAGCTGCTCAGCTCAGTACGAACGGGGCCTGCTCACTATTACAAAACTGCTCAGGTCAGTACATATTGGATGGGGGACACACCCACGGCCAGGCACGGATCCAGGGGGAGGGCCGAAGGGGTCTCCCCTCCCCCGCCAAAAGAGAGAGAGAGAGCTAGATAGAGAGAAGGAACAGAAGGGAAGGGGAAAGAGGAGAGAAAGTAAAGAAAGAAGAGGAAGAAGAAAAGAAAAGAGGGGAAAAAAGAGATCGACGGGGGGGGGGGGGCGACTGAGGGCCTTGCCTCCGAGGCTGTTGCCCCCCCCCCAAAAAAAAAAAAATAAATAAAGAAGGAAGGAAAGGGAAATAAAAAAAAGGAGAAGAGGAGACAAAGGGAAGGGGGGGAAAGAAAGAAGAAAAGTAATGAAGGGAGATATCAGTTATGATTTTCTCGCCAACAATTTGTTGATCCTCGGGGGGGGGGGGCGGACAAAAATAAAGAGAGTAGGAAGGGAAAAGGAAA